>JABXWE010000878.1:0-77078 GCA_014611495.1 Limonius californicus | reverse complement strand
CGGAACCTCAATCGAAGATGGGCGGTTCTCTGCTTATCTCGAATAAATATTTTAATTAACTTCCTGTTAATTACCTAGAAAAGAGGGCGCCAACGGCTAATAATAAAATACGCTACCATTAACGCAGATGTCGATTGGTTAGCCGTACCCACAGTGTATTACTTACTTAATACTTTACTACAGACACGATGATAGGTACTAATAAATAACAAACACAATTGCAGCAACAATATTTAATATCGGCAAAATAAATGTTTACTATGCATATATAAATCCCAATTTGCAACAATAAAAATTATAATAGTAACCTGTATCGGTACACAACTAACAGTGCAATCACTTAATACAGCCCAAAAATACCTGACTGAGTGAGCTACAGTAAAAATACTGCGTTTCAACACCCAAACAAGCGCCCCAAATCGCGTCCTACACTCTAGTCCGGAAAGGCCTTCCGAGATTTACAGCGTAGCTCAAAAAAAAATCAAAAATCGCTGTAAAACCCGAACAAAACGCAATATTACCGCTCCTGTTGACTCACGCTGTATATACAGTGAAATTCCCGTGTATGTACGCTAATACTTGTACAATTAACAATCTAAAGAATTATTGACTGTAAAGTAGTTGTAACACTCTGCACAATTACAACGTAGTTCTTATCTATCCCAAAAATATAAGTAAGTTCAAACAAAACACAATATTATTTACAATGACTCCGAAATTATCAGAATTAAACATAAATTTGCACTTCCCTTGCTTTAATCTGGTCTGGAAATTCCTAGAACAGCTCCGAGTCCGCACGTGTTCTCGATGTGACGGCAAGAATGACTTCGAATTCTAGTTTCTCGCAGACAGCAGCTTTTGCCATAGAAAGCACCAATTCTTCAGACGAATTTCACCGTCCCCAAGTTCGAATACAAGGAAAAGTTAGGACAGCTATATCTTAAAAGACAAAGGAAAAACTTACCAATCGGTAACTACGATTGACACGACAAAAATCAAGAAAGGAACGGAACGTTGACATAAAGCGACAATAAATGTCAGTACCGTAATCTACAAAGATTACGTTACAAACTATGATTTTCCCAGAAAATTGAGATAACTCCAAGTGAAACACTTTAACGGGAAACCACTTTCAACGACACGTTCGTTTTCTGTCAGATGCAGACAATCAATCACCGGAAATCCTGCCCTCTAAAATCAGTCATGCGTAACATTTCAAAATGCTGGAAAAATAGTGAGGGAAACGCGAAGTATGCACTCCTGAGACTAGTGTGTAATGGGTTGCGGACAACCTAGGCGAAAATACCGTTACACAGTTTGGTATACATATTTACTAGCAATTGTGGAACGATAGATTTAAAAATGCGTTGTAAGATTTTGTTGTTATTTTTCCAATCGATGTACATATTTTAGAGAACGATAAGTGTAACATTAGATAAATAACGGTTAAAATCATATTTAAAAACAAAAGTTTATGAACAAGCGCAGAATTAGTTATGAACAGTTACATTATTTTGTTATGTCATACTCGAAGGGTTGTTTATAGAAAATTTGGTTTTCTTTTATAGTTTATAGTTCGCTATAAATAATCAAGTATAAAAAATATGTTAAAAATATTATTTCATCGGATGGCGGATAAAATAATGTAATTACGCCCTAACCAATCGAAACTGCGTTACGCGTTCCTTTTCCTAGCGTGGTGGCCACCTATTCTCACTTATTCAATGCATGGAAACAAGAATAAAAGTTCGGACCAGCATGATTTAAAAGAAAACACACACACAGAGCGATTTTGTACGAGGTCTTCCACTGGTACGTCGTCTTCTGGGTTTTGTGTGAAAACATTTCTGGCTCTCTTGGTATTAGGTATTCGCCATACCAGAGAAGTTGGTGTAATTCATGATTCATCCTCATTCGTCATCCATTTTAATTTTTATCATACATTTTTTTCAGACGTTTTAAATGTTTTCAATTTTTTCTTGTGAGTGTTTATCACTCACATCAGTAAATCACTACTGGTAGAATTACTGTTTTTTAGAAGCGCAGTTTGCATTGATTGATTGATTGATTATTACTATTTTACAGCCATTTTGCGCACTAGGTGTCACTATACTTTTCTTATGGACTCTGCCCCGCTAAACTCGAAAATCGCATTAAAAAGTTTTTTTATTGATATATTTTCGAGACATGAATTTTTAAATAATTTTTCGGTTTTTTCCGGAGGGAATTCGACTATTTGGAGCATATCTCGAGCTACGAAAGACCAATCTCCTCAATCGACACATGAAATGAAAGACAATTAAATCAGGGATGTTTCATACATTGTTTTCCAGCCGCTTGAGTAGTTTCAGTGCAATGAAAGGCACTATGAAACAAAAATGTGTTTCCGTGGTCCAAATAAAAATTGAAAATTCGTTCTATCGACGTGGAAAATTAGAAATCATAAGAAATGAAATAGTACCTTATTTTTTAAGCAAAGTTTGGACTTTTACGAAGGGAAAAGGGTATTAACTATGAAAATCTATGGACAAATGCAAAAGTTATGAGCAATTATATGTATAGGAAAGTACGAAAATCACATTTTTCTTTATTTATGTATTTTTTCCTTTTTGTGCGTATACTTAAAGCATTTTTATTCATTTCGGTTATTTATATTGTAATATTTTATCTTGAATTTCGCGAACCTCTACCTGGGACGCTATAAATACGGAAACGTTCAGCGCAAGATACTCGTACTACAATACATAATAAGTTCAGTACAGAAAAGTTCGAAGATTTTGTGTTGCATATCAGTGCACTATCCTTAGCTGTGTACATCGGTGTCCAACAATTGATTAATTGTGTGTGTCGAAACATTTAATTTACTTGATTAAAATTTTATAAAATGAGTAAAAGACAACGAACTTTTAAGTGCGGGAACAACCCTCATGATTTCTGCTGTGTGTGGTGATTATGTTGTCAAGAAAAGTCAACGTAAATTTACCAATTCGCTACAAGAGAATTATCTTCAATATTTTGGAATAGCAGCAGAAAATCTTCATGAACCATGGACACCAAGCATTGTATGTTGTTCTTGCCAAACAAATGTTAGTGGATGAGGGCCGATGAGGCCTCAGCCTGGAATTAATTTCAGTTGATTGTTTCTGAATTCCTTCGAAACAACAAAAGTCCGAACTACGAGATAATTGTTGAAAATTTGCAAAAATTGGTATGAAAGAATCTTGGCGACGCTAGTGACGAGCATGGTGAAAGGTTCCATCAGGATTTTGGGATGAGAGAATGATGGGAGATTATATTTGGTTCCTCATAAGAGAAACGGATCTCAAAATAAACAGAAGACGAAGCAGGAGCCAACACTATTTCTAATAACCTAATATTTTATTAAAATATTACAATAAAAATAAACGAAATGAATGAAAATACATGATACGCTATAAAAAGGAAAAAATACATAAATGAAGAAAAATGTGATTTTGGTACTTTCCTCTATAATTGTTCATAACTTTTGCATTTATCAATAGATTTTCTTCGTTAATATATTTTGCTCTTCGTAAAAGTCCAAACTTTACGTAAAAAATAAGGTACTATTTCATTTCTTATGATTTTTAATTTTTCGCGTCGATAGAACGAATTTTCAATTTTTATTTGGGCCACAAAAATACATTTATGTTTCATAGTACCGCTCATTGCACTGAAACTACTGAAGCGGTTGGAATACAATATATGTAACATTTATCCGTAATTTAATTGTCTTTAATTCGATGTGCCGAATGAGGAGATTGGTCTTTCGTAACTCGGGATATGCTCCAAATGTCGAACTCCCTTCGAAAAAAAACAAAAGAAAAAAATTTAAAAGGTCATATTTCGAAAAAGGATCCTTAAAAAAATTTTAATGCGATTTTCGATTTAGCGGGCCAAAGTATATAAGAAAAGTATAGTGGCACCTAGTGCGCAAAAATGTTTTAAAAATTTGTAAACTATAGTGATTATTAGCAGGGATTTATAATGAGTTAGTTAGCCCAGTTTGTCTTTCCACTCTGGCCTTTTGTGTGCTCCTGATCCTTTCATAGTAAACTTGTGCTCTCAACGAGTTGCAGGAGATACACGATTCTCGAGTGTCTCTTGCGGAAAGTGCTGGACAGTCAAAGATTATATGTGAGGTTCCCACGTAGTTTACTGTGTTTCCTCCGTTTTTTGCCAACTGTTAAGGCTGCTTGGTTGTTAGATAGAAAATTATGCGTTCGAAACCTACAGCAAAATTTAAACGATGTATGTGATGGGTTCAAAAAACGGCGATTCAAAATTAATGCTCAGAAACCTCTTCAAATTACCTTCACTAAACGAAGAGGCACTTTCCCTGACGTTAACATGGATGGCCAAGCACTACCCCGAGCAGAATGTGTAAAATATCTCGGCATGCATCTTGAGAAAGGCTTAACCTGGAGAACGCACATTTGGACCAAGAGGAAACAACTGAACCTTAAACTGAAGAACTACTATTGGTTAATTGGCCGTAACTCTAAACTCTCGCTTGCCAACAAATTATTAGTTTACAAATGTATATTAAAACCGATATGGAGTTATGGCATCCAGCTGTGGGGCACTGCTTCTCACTCAAATATTGAAATTTTGGAACAATTTCAGTCTAAGACACTTCGCATGATCACTAATGCACCCTACTATGTACCCAACAAAGAAATCTTGAATGACATGAAAGTGAAGACTGTGAAAGAAGAAATAGTTAAGTGTAGTGAAAAATATCTACTGCGATTAGAAACACATCCTAATCCATTAGTGTCAAACTTGATCGATGATAGTGACCAAGTGCGTAGACTTAAACGTTTTAAACCGTTAGATCTGCCTTCTCGCTTTTAGCTTGTCAGACATTAAATTAACAAGTGTAAACTAGATATACCTTTAAGTAAAGTCGCCATGAGGAACGTCAAAGGGCGTTACCATCACATGTAATTACCAATGATTTGTATTAATTGTTAGTCATCTGATTTGCCTATTGCTAATGTAGCAGATTGCAAATAAATCTTACCAGTAAAAAAAAAGGATTTATTAGGTAGATATATTATATGGTACATGTTACAGTGCAAGAATAAAATGGTTGTATTTTAATAAGTATATAAAATTGAAGGATTCTGGTTTTTTTTATTTATAACTTAATAATACCTATAAATAAACATACAATTTCAAGTATTGTTATTTAATAGCAGACTGTAATAATACAGGAAATACATATTTTTCCCAAAATTTTTCTGCATCCAACATAGTCTGTTGTATATAATATTTATCATACTGTAATGAAATATTTATTAACTTTTTGGTTTGCTCAAATCCTGGGTCGGCTACAGAAAAAATGTAGTTTTTTTTTCTTAAAATGTGCATCTGCAGCTGCACTTGTGCTTTATACCTGGCTGTTATTTTGCCATCAGCGTCTAAATAATTTCCAACAGCTTTACTAGTTGAGGGACACTTTACTTCCACTACATGATCGTTGAAAACTGTATCAAATGATGCTCCAAAAATGGGATGCTCATGTGACAACATAATACCAACATAATCAAATTTACATTTTAATGCTTCCTCCAAGCAATTTAACACTTCTTTTTCCAGTTTCCTTCCTCTTTCCATTGCTTTGTTTTCCCTTATTTTTGCAGCACCAATACTTGTTGAACAAAAGTGTGCAGCGGTGTACAGTTTGGAAACTGTAATTCTTCCAAATCGTAAACGATGCCACAAAGTATCTTCAGCCTGAGTTAATGTGCTTCTAACTGCTTCATAACAAGGATCTTCATTCATTCGTTGCTGACAAAATTGAATAAATTCTTTGCATTCTTTTCCGTTGCTTTCCACAAATTTTAACAGCAATGTATAAATACTAAGGCAACTATATTTCGGTTCCTTATAAAACTTAAATATTTCACCGTTCGCATTACTTTGCAAACCTAAGTTTATAGCGTCTCCGAAAAAATTATTGCGTGGTTCTTCAATTGGGACTCCACCAAATGCTGCTACTGTTATATATTTTATTGATGTACCAACTTTCGATAATTGCGATTTCTTCCAATAGCACTGTATTTCAGCTGGGGCAGGATCTTCGCTTCTTCTGTGTACCCACATTAGAAACGCTACTGCATGTTTACACCCACCTATAAGGACTAATTTTATATTTTCAAAATATTAAATTACTCCAAATGTGAAAATTGTTTATCGTTACAGTAACTATTCTTAGTTACCAGCAGAAGCAGCGCGGTCCAAACATTCCACCTTTAAGATTTTCTTCTCCTTTTCATCGACTTCTGGTACAACATTGTAATGTTTATCTTTTACCCTATGCTCAGGGCAAATCTTGCACTTTACTATGCATACCATCTCTTCGTACTGTAAGAAAGTGTCCAGTGCGCGGTGTAAATAAATTTTAAGTTAAATTTTGTGACCGCGTAGTGTAACATAAAGGCGCTGGTGGCGCTGGCATTCAGGATTGGTACCCGTCTCCCACCTTGTTTCTATTATCAGTAGGTCTCCCCGCCAACATAAAAATTATTAACAACATTTTAGACTGGGAATTTGAAGGTATAAATGCGAACCCCAGCTCCCAAAACAAGTAACTTGAGTCCGAACGAGTCGAGGAAGAACTTCAACCGAGATCCAGTCAGACACCGTTTAAATTACCTGTTACCAAAAATCCAGTCCAGTTAAAATACCTGTTCCAGTTAAAGTAACGATTTTGTTAATCCCAGTTTACTTCAGTTGTTTGCAAAGTCAAGCCCTTTTTCAATTCGAGCTACGAACTGTTGTTCAGCGAAGTGTGGAAATATAGCACGCATAAATCACTTGGGTTATTTTCCCTGTGAAATTACGCTGTATATAGGACCAGTCGAAAAGTTTGGTTTGAAATAGAAGCTTGGGTAATATCCCTACTTGTATTGCTTACTTAAACTTCAGGAACGATTATTAAAGGTATAATTCGTTTTCTCAATAGCTTAGGGGTTGTTTTCCCCTTTTCAACGGAGCTAGCGAATTTATACGTAGGGTTTTGTAGCCTTAAGCTGTAAAAGAATCATTTTAATAGTCGATTCAAATCTATCACCAATTCTCCGTTAAATCCCATATTTTCCTAATTTATTACAGTGATACGAAGAGTAACTAAAGGAGTGTATTAGGTAAAATACGCTTACCTAATTGCACTAATTTGTTGGCCCAGTTGAGTGACCTGCAGGTGGACGTAACCGAAAACTTCCAGGTTATAATTCGTAAGTTGAATTTATTCACTCCAAAACACCGAGATTCGGGCCGTAGGCGACCGATAGCAGCGGGAGTGCAGCTCGCTTGAACCAGCAACAATTGCTCGCACATATAAATTTCAATTACACAAAAGCTGCTAATTAGTTTATTTCAGAAACACCGGATGTGGAAAACTAACCTAGTTGATTTCCACGTGCTGTTGTAAAAATTTATAATTCCCTAGATCTTGTTTGCATGCAATTTGGGTTGCGTACCACGCGGGGCCCATAAACTCCGTTATTTGGTAATTGTACTAATATTGTATTAATATTTATATTATTTTCATCCTGTTGTATAGGTAAATAAGGTATTAAGTTTGGTAAGAAAATTATGTTAAACTTGAAGATTCATTTTATTTAATTGTAAATAATCCACATTAATTACTATTACTGCAGAGTCGCCGTAGTTAGCACGAGCGGCTCTGAAATAACATGATACTTTTTAGATGTAACCTCAAACCAGTGTAAGTACATCAATTTGAACTTGTATTTAATATTATCAAGGAATTTGTAAAACTAACTTGCTTGTCCTCTTTCACTCCACGAATTTCAGATGCAGAATAGGAGTCGCTGTTGGAAAAATATTCTGCGACCATAAAATTGTCGGATTGTTCTCTGACAAAACCTTCTTCGACTTTTCGGGACATTATTATATTTTTAACAACTTTCAACAAAGCAATTAAAAAGCCAAAAACAAGAACTGATCCACACTAAATAAACAGGTATAAAATAGTATCAATATAACTAATGAAATAATAACATTCAAAATGTACCTTTCTCCCAATTTCTTCCACTGTCTATAGTCTTGAAAAAGATTGTTTTTATTAACGCAACAAGCAAAAAGACACATAAAACCAAGAAAACGCAGAAGTATTAGCAGCACCAAACAGAGGAAAGCAGCTGATGCACTAATTGACGTCACGCAGGCCGCGCATGCTCAGATGTGTTTATAAAGTGATTTTGAATTTCTAATTATTCTCAATTTTCATTTTAATTATACTCCCTATACGTACAAATCTTTTAGGAAAAAAAAATTACTACGAGTTATATTTATAATTATTTCATATTATGCCCAATTTAGCAGGATTTGTTTGATGTACAAGAACCCTCGATGCAACGTATCCTCGACGATGGATTGGTCGTCGTGGTCCAACAGAATGGCCTCCGCGATCCCCTGACCTGAATGCGTTGGGCGTTTTTATGGGCGTATCTTAACTCGACAGTTTTTCAAACAGAACTCGATTTCCTTTTCGATTTACGACTTAAAATAACAGAGGCTTGGGCAAATATCGGAGTTGAAACTTTCCAGAAAGTACGGGAAGAGATATTAAATAGGTTTTTCTATTGCCAAGAAGTTCAAGGAGCACCCTTTGAACATTTATTAAAATAGTATTACTATTCAGTTTTTGTTGTATACAATAAATTTTGTTGTGTTTTAGAATCTTCTTCTTCTTCGTTCTTCAATGATGAACATTTCGAAAGCATACCTTTTTTGCTTTAATTCTTAGTTTTTTCCATAAACTTGTTATTTTCAATCATCTGTCATTTTTTTCTGGATGAATATGTTTTTATAAAACTCAAGGATCAGACGCAGAATTAAAATACCTTTCGAATGAAGTGTCACTCGGCCCCCATTGCCATTTTAAAAAAATTAGTTCAATTTGGCGCCTAGCTGCCAGTTTGGAAGTTATAAAATTTGAATATGGTCTAAAAAGTAGTATTTCGCTTCCCATTAAAGCACACAAAATTTTGTGAAGAAATATCAAGTCGTTCAAAAGCTAGTAGGGGAAGAGGATATTTTACGACCGCACTGTATATTTTAATAATAATAATAATAATAATAGCCTCAATGTCATCAGGATTTATTTACTTTTTGTTCTTTCTACGTATTTCGACATTCTATACATCATTTTCAGAAGCAATGAATATTGTAAACATTTGTAGTTAGGGCAACAGCACACTCGATCTTGATATTTGTTAAAGTGTATTTATTAATTTGAAAGGTCTCGAGTATATCAAATTAACAAACACACCTTTAATGAATGAGCAAATTGAACATATAAATTCCCCACTATTGGAAGTTTTGGAATAGAAGATCTGAGTTAAGTCCGAAATCAAGATCGAGTGTGCTGTTGCGCTAACTACAAATATAAATTTCAACGAAGTAGGGCAAGAAACAATGCACATACATTTTATATGCCGGCGATGCACAGTGTGGTATATTCACGATCTAGCGGGACAAAATTATGTTTTTCACAGAATCGATTCAAAATCGAGTACTAAGCATGGGAAAAATAGTTAAAAAATTCTACGACCCCTCACTGCGGGAGAGGGCGGAATTTAACTTTGAAACTCTACATACGATGGAAATAGGACAATGATTTTAATTTTATTGTTAATTATAACTATTTTTGGTCGCTGAGACAACTTTTTAAAATAATTATTGCATTATTATATTTTTATACCCTCGCGAAAACGATATAATTTTAGACTTCTATTTTCAAATAGATGAAAAGTAACATATTCCACCATATTCCACAAAGATGGAAACTTAGGGCTTTACCCTTATGGAAAAATACTACCTAAACACACTAGGTAGATATTTAGGTAGGTAATTTGAGTAGTGATTCAATATCTGGCGGTACTTAATTATAGACTGGTATACATCTATAGAAATATTTTTACTTATACAACTTATTATTTATATACAATATTTAAAGGTTTCTGAGTATTGTGGCATAGATTAAACAATTATTTACTACCGTATAAAATTCAATAAAAATAATGTTAATTTATGAAATATTTCAAGTAAGTTTTGGTATTAATGAAATATATTAATAAAAGCAAATTTATAGAAGTATGATAAAAAAAGCTACACATAATTAGAAAATAATACATTAATCACTTTCAGTAGAATCGTCGTCACTGCTGGCAGTGCATTCAGAGACGCAGGCGGAGGATTCCACTTCAGGACATCTTAATAATTTTAATGTATCGCTATGAAAACGATCGGATTTTTTCGGCTGAGTTGATTGGTAGCTTGAAATAATTGGATCAGATGTTTTTAAAAATCTATTTAATACATCCCTGTTGTTGTCTATTCTAGAGGTCTTTCTACTGAAGTTTTCTCGGAAACGACGATAATCTTTGTTTCTCGCCTCTTGAGCTTCTTCCGATAACTGTCCTAAGGGAATAATGCAAGTATTTAAAATGTCCCTGCCATGAATTAATATTTTATGAACACTCGCTGGCATATAGTACCATGAGTACTTTTCTAATATGATATCTTTTGTTTCCATTGTATATTCCCCAAATATGTCTGCATTAATTTCGAAGCCACTGGACAGAGCTTCCAAAAGTATCTTGAAGTGGTGAATGAGGTTTTCATCTATTTCTGTAATAGCTGCTGATTGTGCCGTATTCTTAAAAAATCTGCGGGCAGTATTGCCATCATTGGTATTACCACTTGATTGTTTGGGCGTATCGACTAACAAACCCATTTGCTCCCGGAATTGTTTTTGAATATTCTTCTTTCGCTTTTCAACTGATGACTTTTCTTCTGGGCTCCTCGCCTGCCACTTTTTAATTTCTACCTTATATGAAAGGTGAAGGATGAATTCAAACGATCTAATCCAAGAATGAAGGGGTGAAATTCCAAAGGAATACATTTCTTGAATTGGAAATTTTTGTTCTAAACGCTTTTCATCATTCATCTCTTTCGGAGATGCACCACATATATAGCATAACTGCGACGAAGTATATTGCGATAGAGCACTACAAATTTTGCCATCTACCATTGTTAACATCATCTTGTGGCATATTGCAAATTCCATGTCATTTGTGGAAACTAAAGTTGGTGTCAACTTATTTATTTGTTCATGAATTCTTTGCGTTTCAGCCTTTATTAATTCAGTAGTTTCTTTTCTGTATATAAATCGGATCATCCTGCAATATCTGGTAGAAGAACCTCTTCTATTCTGCCATATAATGCTAGTGTCTCCGATTTTATTATTTGTCATAATTAATCGCAGGGGTACAAATGATATTGCGAAAAGATTTTCGTCACTATGTTCTAAGCTTTCCAACCTCTGTTTGTACCTACTTTGGGCAGAGCTTCCATAGCAGCCCCACTTGCATAATAGCGTAAATGATTTGTCAGGCAAATCAGACAAACAGTGCTTAAACAAATCGTTTTGCAATGTGACAATGCGCCTGATAGTAATATCCAACAAATCTTGTAGATTTATTTCAGCAGAAACTTCTGTAACAGTTACAGCATGTTCTGGTGGATAACAATTTTTCTTTTCCGCCTTAACGAAACGATAGGAAGGAAAAACTGAATGCCCCAACTTTTTGACTTGCTTTCTAATGTTATTGTACTGATGCGTAGTTAATTGGTTGTTAACAAAGAGGGCTAAGGCTTCTTCTGGGGACATTTTTCTTTTTCTGGATCATACATTTTTCTTGTGCTTTTTATCTTTGTGGCCCGTTGTGGAGATGAATTGGCTAATTCTGTTATTAAATCGGCCGCATCTCGCTTTCCAGCTGCCCTAACAGATATTTCGTTGGCTAAAGAAATTTCTTTTGGCGATATATTATCCAGAAGCTTTTTCGCTTTACGCTTCTGTACTTTCAAAGAACGATCTTCAAAATTCTTTTTTGGTCGACCAACTGACTTATTCGTTGCTCCAGAGGTACTAGAACTGGGTATAGACAGTAAGAAATTTGGTGGCAAATTTATTTCACTGTCAAGCCAGCTTAAGTTCTTTTTCAAAAATGTTTGCTTTCCTCTACTACATTCCTTCCACTTTTTGTTCAAACGGCCACACACACCACTAATGAAAGTTTTTAGATGCTTCAAAACTACTTTGTCACAGTTTCCAACATTATAGGTATCAAGAATGAACGCTACAATGTCTTCATTGTAAGCATCGTTCTTAGAATTTTGCCAGATGTTATAATTCATTCTACGAGTGATCGCACGATTTCCTGAAATAATTAACATATACGATTAAAGCACACTACAGCAAGTGAATTACAGTTATTCTATTAAATAATATAATAAATGTCACATTTTTTATTGCATTGAGGTGAATACAGGTGAATATTTTTTTAAATTCTCGTCAAAGTTGACATAACCTAAAAAATGCAGAATATACGAAAGTAATTATTTCTCAATACTGAAGAAATGAATTTCTTACCTGAAATGGTTGTATCCATGAGGACAGGATACAACAAAACGACCAGGTAAAAAGAATTTGTTAGCTAGCTAAACGTGGTACCACAGCAACTGCCAGAAGCGCGACTACCGGAAGTGCGAAATATGATAGTACTATATTTAGATTCAGATTTAATGCATTGTTGCAATTTTAAAAGTAGTAGCTGTTTTGGTTGCTTCGGAGTATTAGCAACGTCCTAGCAGCAGTATCTTCATATTCACATGAACATAATTTTTACTTTCCCATACCTTATAGGTATAGGGTAAGTATTGCAATCATGAAAATTTTCGAAATCGAGATTTTAACGGATATATCCGTTTTGGGTCTCTGGGAACCCAAAAAAGTGGTTTTTAAAAAATGTCTGTCTGTGGGTGGGTATGTACGTATGTACGTATGTGACGCTCCTACAGCCGAAAGTATTGCTCCGATTTTGATGCGCTTTGGAATGCGGGGGTGTATCGAAAATTCATCGAAAAAATAAGCTTTTCAAAAAAATCCGAAACCGGAAGCGGAAGTTACGCACGTTTTTTTGGTATCACTTTTTTCGTGATTACAATTTTGAAACTTTTATCGCGGATAACGATAGAGGGTCATAAGACAAATCTGTTAGTTTTTTGTCGAACTCGCTAGCTTTAAACTGAAGGGCGCTATGATTTTTTGAAAATTTTGAGTTTAACGCCCAATTACTCGAAAACGGATGAATCGATTCAAATGATTTTTATTTTCTGAATAGTATATGAAGGGTAAAATGAGGTGATATAAAAAGTTTTTTGAAAAATTATAAGGGGCCTAAATTACGAATTTTCAAAATTTTGGAAATTTTCAAAAAATTATTTCTCAAAAACTGCTCCAAGGAATTTTTTTAAATTTCATATGTCGATAGACCTCGCAAGGGGCTATCGATATGTTTTTTGAAGAACTCCGTAATTTTCCTGTGGCGCCCTCTACGAAGCTTGGAAGTTTGAAACTTCAAACTCCTTTAATTAATAAACGAAAAAAGATAGGAAGCTGGGGTTTTCACTGAATCGCTCAGTACGTAATGGAGCATATGAATATGCAAAGAAATATTACACTCGTGGATATATGTAAGCGCACCGGCCCCCTCCCCCATCTTTTTTAGAAAAATATTTTTTTTATTCTAACGGTTGTTATTTGTTTGCGTCAAAGAATCTTTTTCCGCGAAAATAAAAAAATCGATTTTTTATGCCCTACAAAATATAATTTCCAGGGACTTAGAAAATTTTACCTCGGTAGCAATAGCGATCGGTACTAGTTAGACCGCGCGACGTATATAGTAGAGAATGAAGTATGCCTGGTTGCATATTAAAAGGAAATTAAGGGGCACCGCAGATATTTGGCGGGACTTCTTACAAGCCTTGTAAGTCTATTCGTTACGAAGCAAGGTTTTAGGATAGCGCTTGAACAACCGTTTTGAGGAAAATATCTCTACTGTTGAATAAAGATGATATGAACAGTTTCCAGTATGGGAAAGTCCAGGGAGGCAGTCGCGTCCACTTTTTTCTTTTTCCTGCTTCTCTAGTTTATTTTCGATGTTGTTAATCTTCCTTTCAAGTTCTTCTTTTTTTTTCTGCTAGGCTTTTTCTTTTTCTTCCCATTCCCCTTTTTACACTTTGTAGCTCTTCTTTCACCCCCGTAAACTCGTTTTTCATCTGTCAGTTTTTTATTGAAATCATTTTTATTTCCTCTAGTTTTTTCATAATCCCTTCCATCTCTTCTAATTCTTCTTCGTTTGTCCAGTTTCTTTCCTCCGTATCTTCTGCTTCTTGCTTTTGGGGACTTCTTTCTACTTTTCTTAAAAGTTTTCATATATTCCAGCTCTCACTTTTCGAAATCTTGTTCTCTTTTTCGTTTTAAAGTTCTTTTTCACTTTGAATACTATTCGCTCTTGCTCTACCGTTTTTTTTAAATTACTTTATTGTTCATATGTTTTGCGTGAACACGGGACGTACATGCCCGCACCTTAACTTTCGACAGCGTAACGTGAACTTTAATTTAGCATGTGCGTGTGACATCACATGCTCAGTTTGGTGTAGACCCACAAAAGAAAGTGGTTTTCAGTTTGACAAGCAGTACATGAAGGTTAGGTTCTGTGCTTTGGTTTAAGCTGTTATGTTGCTGTAAGTCGTTATGGAAACAAATAGTAGGTAGTAAATTGAGTTGCTTACGTTTAGGCGCTTCTTAAAGAATCTTCGAGAAGCTCTATCCCTGAAAGGACCATACATTTATTAACAAAAAGTGTTTGTTTTCATGTATACTTTAAGCCCTAAAGGTTTGTTCCTGCAATTCATTAACACCCTGTATATAGGGAGGATTATGGTTTTTTACTCTTTGGATATATCTTTATTCCTCCATGTTCAATTTAAAATATCCAGAAGTACTATTTTCCTGCTAGGCCCTAGATGCTTCAATAATTTTGTCGATATTTAGTCACATCCTGCTGCTCTCCCATTCCCATATATTTATCTTTACTTCCCCCATCCTTTCTGGTCTTTTACAATTTTTTTTCTTTCTTGTTTTCTAATTTTCCCTTTAGTTCTGTTGGTCATTTAGCGGTTCACAAAAATATTTCCTCCATCTTTCAATGATTTTATCTTTTTTGGTTACCATCGATCCATTTTGGTTTTTTATCTATGTTAATTGTAATTTCTCCTTGCTTCTCATATTCTGCAATATTTTAGAAAATAATTTGTGATTGTCAAAAAGGGCTGGGATGGCTCAGTGGCACGAAAGCCAGGCTTTGGATGTAATAGTCCAAACGTTTCCCGGTTCGAATCACTCCAGGGGTTGGAAATTTTTCTAATTATCTGGTTGGTCGGTACTGGGTATCTCGCAATCCGGCCCTGTTGTGTATAGCACAAACTAGCCTCACACCGTCTCGACACTATGCAAGCGAGGATCATGATAACGAATGAATTTGTGATTGTCTTTACTACTTTCTTACATTTTGCAATTGTTTTGCTTGTTTAATCATCATTTAGCTCTGGTTTTTGGGTATGGTCCACCGATTTTTCTTCTCTTTAACTTCTTTTTTGATGTTTTCTGTCTACCAATCTGTTTCATTTTTACACTTATTAATTCTAGCTTAGCCGCATGCTTTTTTTGCACTTTCTTTTATTATTTCTTTGAACTCTCCCAATAATTCATGCAAATACAAATTGCTTTTTATTGGCACTTTCTCAAATTATTTCCCCGTTTCCTTTCTATCTTTCCTATCATTTCCATTTTCACTGTAATATCTCCTTCTTTTCTGTACGTTAATCGTTTTTTTGAAGTTCATTCTTCTTCTCTTTTCAGGCCTCCTGCTTCTTCTTTAGACCATTCACATTTGATCTTGTTTATTTCTATTTTTCTGGGTCCCTCTTCACCTTGTTCCCCTGAATTTGATCTTAATGTTGGTAGGGTTCTATATTTTCCTACTCCTCTCAAAAGTCTGTTTTTCCTTTTCCATTGTAGATTAACTTAATATTTCATTAATCTTTAAATTTAAATTGACAGACAGGCACAATTTATAGTGCAGGTCGAGTGACAATCACACGCCTGGAGCAGCTAGGCACGCTACTTACCTCATGAGCTGTGTTTATGTTCACTCTCCAAGAGTTGCTCATTCTTGGTTAGGGAACGATCTAGATGTTGTTTCATATAACGCTAATTTAATCTAACCTTGAAGTCACTGTACTTAATCTAGAATGAGTGATAGATATCCTGAGGATTGTACGATAGTGACATCTCCTAACTGTTTAAATAAATAGTTGTGCTTGTTAAATACTGACCGTTTAAAATAAGGATGCAGTCGAATTAAAAGGTGATCCCCTGCGGCATCTTTACGTCCAACCATTGGTATACTCAATAAAACCTTGATCCACAAATCTGTAAGTTGCGTCGAATAGCTATCACCCATCAAGTACGGCAGAATACGTAACAACAGCATCTGCAACAATTAACAGCTCGACATCTCGCCCGAATATCAACCCGAAAAAACTCACCTTCCCTTTACGAATACTAAGAAAACTAACATATTTATCATCCTGAAAAAGTCCGTTAACAACCTTCATTAGGTAGTCTTGCGGGCTCTCAGTGAGGGGCTCGCTCTCCTGCCGCAATGCCTTCAAGATTTCCAGTTTCTGCTCCGGCGTGGAAGCCATGTCCAGCTCTCGCAGCCGCTGCTTCTGCTTGATCTCGCACAGTTTTTCCATATTGCTTTTGTAGAGAGGATTCTTCAAGTCCTCCGCCTTCAGTATTAGGCTGTAAAAAGCTTCTAGCTCCAACAGGAGCTGTTTGGTTTTTTTGGTGTCTCGAGACGAGTTGGAATTGCCTTCACTGTCCTTCTCGGGGTCACTATGTCCATGTCTATTATCTTTCGGGGTGCCGTTACAGAACCACACTAAAAAGTTAAATTATTAGAAAGGAGTCTTTAACAGCTAAGTGGTAAGAGTTCACAGAAAAGCAGATCTCAATAGCAACAGCAGAAATAACTCTTGGGAAAAACAATAAAATCGCAACAAAAAAAAGTATTTGATATGGGAAAAACAATTTACTAAAAACAAAATAATAATAGGCACAGCTCATAAAAATAAAACAAATGCTAATTAACTCTCAATATAATTTGTAGCAATTTAAGCATTCTTTTGCTAATTTTTACCTGCAACTTTCCTAGAGAATTTTCAAACTGCAGGGGCGTGTAGACTTTTGGAGTCAGGGTGTTCTGGTTTTCTTGCCTATCACTGTTTCTTCTATTGTGCCACTGGTTTCTCTCCATGGGCGGTTGATTTTCCTTTGCGTTTCTTGCCTTCCGCTCCTTAAATATCTACAGGCACAAAAATAAACACAAAGCCTCTAATTTAACAAAGCTCATACACACCGTGTAATAATAATCATCAAAATACGGTGTCCCGGTATTAAGCTGCACTAATTGAATGTTGATCAGCCATTGCTTCTCCCGGTTGCTCATGAGCCCCGAGTACTCATCCTTGTGGTCAAAATATTCGTTCCTGTGCCGGACATTATTGACATCCATTTTGTTCCGATGGTGCTGATAGTTGTGGTGGTTCATCCGGTTGTTCTGGTGCGGCATGTTGTGCATGTTTCCGATTCTTGGAGGCGGTGGAAAGTTAAATGGATGATTTACCTTGAAACAAAATAATTGTGTGGTTCAATTTTACATGTGAATAGATTCGGCAATACAAAATTAAATTTCCAGGCAAAGAAGGTTTAGCTTAAGCTTAAACTTTTAAGGCTTAAATATTTAAATTATATTTATAATCATGACGGCTGGTCTACAATTTTAAGCCTTCACATGGTTGCCCTATACTACAACTTGGTTAATCTTTCCAATACGGTTGTATTCACTGACAAGTTTCAATTACTTTAGACCTTCAAGGAAGCCATTTTTAGATTCAAGGTAATATTAAGAATATTGTTCAATAAAATTACATTGGTATCAAGTAAAAAAAGAATAATATGGCGTGTTTAACAATTTGTTGGATTATATTAGTATTTTATATCACTAAACCCATTGGTTTTGGAGTGCAAATCCAGCCAATCAGAAACTCCAAGTTGGTACCGCAATGTAAAAGATGCCAAGCATACGGACACACACAAGGCTATTGTGCCAAAGAACCACGATGTGTCAGATGCACTGGTAAACATATTACAAAAGAGTGTACAAAACCTAAAGATGCGCAACTTAGGTGCGTCCACTGTGAAGAAGGACTACCGAGGATGTGAGGTGGCCAAAGAAATGCAAAAGATAAAAAATCAACAGATGAAAAAGCCGAGCTTACCGAATCAACCAATAAGAGTAAGACAACAGGCTAACGACACTAGACAGGAGACACAAAATGCAGCCAAGATGCAGATTCCAAGAATTGCTAGACAGAAAATAACAGGCACGATAAACACTAATAAAACCATACAGAACAAAAATCACCAAAATACGTCCACTGAACAAACCCCGATTTAAATAAGATACCGGATCTTATAGACTTCTTTATTGTAAGAAATATATCTCTAAATTTCTTGCAGATAGAAAAAGGCTGGGATATGAATTCTGATCATTCGCCACCAATTATCCTAACATTCAGTGAAAATCTTATCAAAAGAGAAAATAATCCTACACTAGTTAACAGATTTACAGATTCAGAAAGCTTCAAACAAACCCTTGAGGAAGAAATCGTTCTTTCAGTTTCCTTAAGAAATGAACAACAGCTAGACAAAGAAGTCGAGATATTTATAAAACACATCCAACTAGCGGCATGGGATATACAGGGTGTATCATTAATATTACGAAAAAATTCAGGGTGAGATTCCATGCATAAAAATAAGAATAAAAGTTCATATAAGCATGTTTCGAAAAATGCCTCGTTTCCGAGATACAGGGCGTTGAATATTATGCAATTGAAAATAGGACAATAATGCCATGTAAACAACAATAGCAACAACAACAATAAGTTATAACAGTTGTTGAAAATGACTACCCCCAACATCAATACAGGCTTCTAATCTGCGACGCATTGATTGGCGAACACGTTCAAAAATTCCGGGTGTGTGACGAATTGTTTTACAAGCTGCTATTATACGATTTCTTAATTCCTCGAGCGTTTCAATCGGGTTCGTATAAACCAAATGGTTAAGGTGACCCCAGAGGAAAAAATCCAATGGATTTAAGTCCGAAGATCGCGCAGGCCAGGGTTGTATGCCTCCTCGACCTATCCAACGGTTTGGGTACACAGTGTTCAAATATTCTCGAGCAACTAAACAGAAATGAGGCGGAGCTCCATCCTGCATGAAATACATTTGTAATCTTAATGGCAGTAGGACGTCTTCCAATAGCATCGGCAGCTCCTCTTCAAGAAAATGGCGATAAATTGCTCCAGTTAACCTCCCTGGTAAAAAGAATGGACCTGTCGAGTGGTCTCCGACAATTCTGATCCATACATTCACTGAAAACGATGTTGATGGCGGCCTGTTCTTATTGCATGTGGGTTCTCATTTGCCCATTGGTGATTGTTGTGGAAATTCATTATAGCTTCTCTGGAAAAATTTGCCTCATCAGTGAACAGTATTTCTGCAACGAACTGTGGATTTTCAGCAATTTTTTGTTGCATCCATCGACGAAAAGTTACTCTTGGAAGAAAATCAGTTGGTAAAAGTGCCTGCATTGAATGTGATAGGGGTATAAAAGTTGATTCTTCAGTATCCGGAAAACTGTCATATGACTGACATTTACATTTGCAGCAATCTTCCTGGTACTTGTAGTAGGATTTTCGTCAATTTCGTGGAGCACCTCTTCTTCCACTTGTACAGTTGCTGCTGTGCGAGGTCGCCCATTTTCAGCGGTAAGTTTTCGAAAACTTCCGGTTTCTCTAAGACGTTGATGCAGACGAGAAAATATCGAATGATGTGGTATTACACGATTAGGGTATTTTTCTTCATAAAGACGCCTGGCTGCTAATGAATTACCGTTGGCAAGACCGTAACAAAAATGCATATCGCACATTTCACTATTTGCGTAATTCATTTTGAAAAAACAAACCTAACAACTGTCAAATCGCTGTAAAGTAACGACTTTCATATGAAAAGTCAATGGCACTCTCGATAGAGTGATCCGACAAGTGATGATGCAGAGGAAACAAAAAAGTTTTATTTTCAATTGCATAATATTCAACGCCCTGTATTTCGGAAACGAGGCGTTTTAGGAAACATGTTTATATGAACTTTATTCTTATATTTTATGCAAGGAATCTCACCCTGAATTTTTTCGCAATATTAATGATACACCCTGTATTTAATCTTTAATCTAATACAATACAATTGTAACGACTTCTATACACACTTGTCCAACTTACAAACCTTACTTGCCGACAACCAAACCGATATTATATGCCTTCAAGAAACTCATTTAAAGGAGGGAAAACAAACCTATATAAAAGGGAATGAATTACTTAATAAATGTAGACCTACTGATCATGCTAGCGGAGGAGTAAGCATAGGTATTAGGCAAAACATCTACTACCAAAAACTTAAAATAAATAGTAACTTGGAAGCAATAGCGATTGAAGTATGGCTTCCGCATAAACTTACTGTATGCGACATATACAGGGTTTTCATTTGAAAACTTCCCACTTTGAATAACTCTTTAATTAGTAAACTTATCACAAATCGCTGAAACACGTCGATTTTAGTTTGGAGGGGGACATTTAATGACATATTCTAATCAGTTGGAAAACATTCACCCCCACCCCCATCCACCCACACTCCAAAATTTTAAATAGCACTACCCCATGTGTGATATATCATTTTAAAGGGTATTAAATTCTCAATCTTTTACATCAAAGAAAATTAAAATCGGCCGATCCGTTCGCGAATTAGAGACAAAAATGTATTTAATTTAAACATTTAATTTCTTTATTAAGTAATTCAACTTATCAAATTCTCAAACTGTATTCCATTGTTATTTTACTTATTATTATTGTTATTTAACGATAAGGCAATATAATTTCTTTATCATTGTGTTTATCTGTTTTCTTGTCTATCCTCATCTGTCCGACCATTCAAAATTTCAGATTATGTCAAACCAATTTCAAATTGAAACAAACGGATTAATATCAAGTTAGCAGAGCTATTTAATTTATAAATTTGTTTTATGCCGTAGTATTTTAATATGACAAACTAATATTTCCATTGGGTCCGTGCACAAAGTACTGAAATCGAACAAATTCTTTCCTTACAAAATTCAAAATTATCACCAATTGAGCGAAGACGATAACGACAGAAGGATCGAATTTTGTGAGGAAATGACTCGAAAAATTCAAAATGACCCATCTCTGTTAAGAAATATTTGCTTCAGCGATGAATCCACATTTTTTTTTGAATGGACCAGTTAATAAACATTACTGCAGATACTGGGACAATCAAAATCCGCATGTGTTTCGTGAGGGCCATACGCAGTTTCCTTAAAAAGTTAATGTTTGGGCTGGTATTCTAGGAAATGACATCATTGGACCGATTTTTATTGAAGGTAACTTAACTGGACCAAAATACGTTGATCTTTTAGAAAATACCATTGATCCGCTTATTACACAATCATTGGAAAATCAAGTTGACGCAGAAGAGAACATGATTCTTGACGAGCAGAATCTGCATTTTCAGCATGATGGAGCACCTCCTCATTACGTTTTATGGGCGAGGGAATTCTTGGATCGTCGATTTCCGGGAAAATGGATTGGTAGAAGAGGTGCTCTGGAATGGCCGGCACGATCTCCGGATCTCTCACCACTTGATTTTTTTCTGTGGGGTCATTTAAAAACGCAAGTCTACAAAACTCCGCCGGAAAATATTTATGAGTTAAGAAATAGAATTAATGAAGAATGCAGACGGATTACCCATGAAACATTTCAACGTGTGCGAGAAGAATTTGAAAATAGATTATATTATTGCTTAAATAATAATGGCGCACAATTTGAATATTTGATAAATTGAATTACTTAGTATAGTACATTTATTTTGTAAACTCTTGTTAATTTATAAGCAGTAAAAGCTTATTTTGTATTTGATACTATTGTAGTTAATTATTTGCAACTATCGCGTTCATAAAATGGAGATTTTTACAGTATCGATAGTGCTATGAACGTTTTGCAGTTGACCGTCTGGTTTAATACATTTTCGTCTCTAATTCGCGAACGGATCGGCCGATTTTAATTTTCTTTGATGTAAAAGATTGAGAATTTAATACCCTTTAAAATGATATATCACACATGGGGTAGTGCCATTTAAAATTTTGGAGTGTGGGTGGTTGGGGGTGGGGGTGAAAGTTTTCCAACTGATTAGAATATGTCATTAAATGTCCCCCTCCAAACTAAAATCGACGTGTTTCAGCAATTTGTGATAAGAATTAAAGAGTTATTCAAGGTGGGAAGTTTTCAAATGAAAACCCTGTATATTGCTCCAAACTATTTATTAGAAAAGTGCGATTTAGATCAGCTTATACAGCAACTTACCATTCCATAAATAATAGTAGGAGACGACTTCACTGCCCACAGTTTAGTATGGGATTGCAGATGAACAAACACTAAGGGAAAAATAATAGAGAAAATTCTCGACAATCTAGATCAACTGATTTTATTAAATGATGGACACTTTAGCTCAGGAACTAATTAATTTTCTGCAATAGATTTATCCTTCTGCCACACCCAAATTGCTACCCTAATAACATGGACTACTATTCAAAATTTGTACAACAGTGACCATTATCCAATACTTTTATCAACAAATATTCCCACAAACAACATATCCATACCAAAATGGAAACTAAACAACACAAACTGAAAGAGATATGAACTCCTACAAACAACTTGTTTCATTCCTACAGAAGAGGTTATCAACTCTACAACCAATACAGTTACACAAACAATAATTAATGCAGCCACGGATGCTATTCCTATTAAGACATCCTCGCCCTATAAATATAAAGTCGTATGGTGGAATAAGGAATGTGCCAAAGCTACTCAAGAAAAAAACAGAGCTTGCAACATATATGAGAAACATAGAACCTACGAAAACTTGATAAACTTCAAACAATACAGGGCAATAGCCAGAAGAATTGTTAAAAAAAGTAAGAAAGAATTGTGGGAAAATTATATAGGTAAATAAACATACACACATCAACAAAAGAAGTATGGCAAAAAATAAAAAGAGTAGAAGGAAGAACATCCATTTTCGGAATTACAGCACTAAAATCACAGCAGAAAGAAATAATCACATGCCAAAAACAGATAGTTAACATTTTAGCGTTGCACTTTCAAGATACCTGTCATTACAACGCAAAAGACAATGTGCAAACAAATACCGATGCGTTTCAAATAATAGACCCTACCTCAGACCATGACTTATACAATCAACCCTTTACAACATTAAACTACAACCAGCCATAGACAATTCAAAAAATTCTTCGGCCGGCCCGGACAACATACGTTATGAAATGTTAAAACATCTTCCAGATTCTTTCAAAGAAACACTATTACAACTGTACAATCACAGGAGTATTTCCAAAAGAATGGAACAACGCCACTGTAATACCCATACTAAAACCTGAAAAAGATAAAGCTGATCCACGTAGTTATCGTTCAATAGCTCCAACATGTACAATGTGTAAGATTCTGGAAACAATGGTAAGTCAACGACTCACGTATCACTTGAAAAATCGCCACCTGTTAAACACACTACAAAGCAGTTTTAGAAAAGGCCGCTGTACAATGGACAACATCGTAAAAATGGAATTTGAAATTAAATATGTTTTTATAAATGAAGATCAATTAATTGCAATATTCCGAGATATTCAAAAGGCATACGACACCGTTTCCAGACCCATAATAATAAAAACATTAACTGAGTGGGGTATAGAAGGAAGAATTTTATTAAAAATTTTCTTAGAAATAGAAATTTTACAGTAAGATTAGGATGTACATACTCGGACAATTATACACAGAATACCGGTATTCCCCAAGGCTCTGTCCTTAGCGTAAATTTGCTTCTAATTGCAATAAATAATATAATAGCACAAACTACAACTTCCGTTAAACCACTCTTATATGCCGACGATCTCATAATCTACACAACAGGAAGAAATTCTAAACAAATGCAAGCACAACTACAGCAGACATTGAACAAATTAAATAAATGGAGCGAAATAACTGGCTTGTAATTTTCTCCAGAAAAGATCAAATGCATTAATTTCACCAAAAAACGACATCCGAAAAATCCAACTATACTGCTCAAGAACAATCCTCTTCAATATGTTAACAAACAACGAAATTACCAGACTGGAGCTCATCCCCAGCAATATAAAACAGCAGTATTTGTGGACCTGGCCCAGGCCTTTGACAGAGTGTGGGTAGAAGGGCTAAAATACAAAATCTCTCGAATTACCATTCCAGAATATCTAAAAGCAATAATATTCTCATATCTTGAAAACCGCACATTTGCGGTCAAAATACACACAGCCATCTCCTCAACAAGGCCTATTAAAGCAGGGGTACCGCAGGGTAGCATACTGGGACCTGTCTTATTTAATATCTTCCTTTATGACATTCCTAACACCAATGCAGACCTAGCATTATTTGCAGATGACACTGTGATGTTGACTAAAAATGTTAACCTATCAGAGGCTCTAGTACAACTCCAAAACGCCATCAATACCATAGCTAGATGGTTCAAACTTTGGAACTTGTCAATAAATCATACCAAGAGCTCTACCAAGATCTTCACTCTTAAGCGGATTAACAACCTGCCGTTATTACATATTAATAATCATATTATACCATGGAACGCTAATGCAGAACCAGTTAAATATCTAGGCATTTACTTAGACACCCGACTCACGTGGAAGTACCACGTTAATAAAAAGCTTAACGAGGGTCACACTATACCTGCTGATCAATAGAAAATCATCCCTACAAGCGGGATGTGCCACACTACTTTATAAATCTTTGATACGACCACTAGTCTTATACGGATGCACAATTCGGGGAAACACCTCAAAATCGAATCTAAACAGAATTCTTCTTCTTCTTCTTCGCTAATCCTTATGCCCTTTCAGGCGTCGGATGCGGGTTCCTTGTCCTGCATCCATAAGTACTACAAAATAAAGTTCTCAGGTTGGTAGTTAACGCCCCTGGTATATATATTATATATCAGAACACATACAGAAGACGTGGTAGCAAAATGTAGAAGTTTAAAATGGAATTGGTCGAGCCACATATCAAGAATGACAGATGAAAGATGGACAAAACTGTTAGATTGGAAGCCCTCCGGAGATCGAAAACAGGGAAGACCCTCAACCAGATAGGTAGACGAAATTCTAAGACATGGAGGTTCGAACTGGAAACAAACTGCAGAAAACAGAAAAATCTGGAAGACAATGGGGGAGGCCTTTGCCCGCAACTGGGATGGATAGGCTTAATATAATAATAATGTATATCAGGAGAACTGGTACCTCATCTGCGACGCGACCAACAACTAATGCTGTACGCTGTCTCTCCAATACCTAATTCGTGCCACATCAATCACTCAATAATTCTTAATCCGCTATTTGAAAATAAATTTAAATCAAAACCGACAGTTAATCTTCCCATTCATATAAAAACAAAAAATATCATGCATAATCTAAACATAATTCCAGCAATCGATCTCTGTAATAGAAAAACCGCCCCGTGGACAATATCATTGCCAGGAAATAAATTTATCCCTATCCCAATTACACAAATCTGATACATCCCCAATTTACTTTAAACATTTGCTAAAGGAAATAATACCGAATTACCCAAATCATCTACAAATATATACAGAGGGGTCTAAAATAAGTGACAAAGTGGGAAGTTAAAATTTAAAACTATAGTGAATCGTATAAACTTAACATGTACTCAATATATACAGCAGAACTTTAAACTATTAAAAAAGCACTTGCGTACGTTAATAATTGTTCTCCAAATAACTACTTATTATTAACAGACTCTCTCAGTACAATTCAAGGGATTCAAAATATATATAATGACAATCCACACGTGAACGAAATCCACACACTTTTTACCGAATTAAAACTAAAAAACATTGAAGTAGTAGTTATATGGATCTCGTCACATACAAACATCCGTGAAAACGACGGAGTGGATCAACTAGCAAAACAAGCCACCACAACCATTGTACTACAGAAGATTTAAAAATATTTATAAAACATAGCCTTTAAGAAAAATTGAATGACGATTGGAATTCAATACAGTCAAATAAGCTCGCAGTGTTAAAAGCAAAACTAGCAAGTGGAACCATAATATCAGTCTAACCCGTAAGGAAGAAACAGCTATAAATCGTCTTAGAATTGGCCATATTAGAGCAACCCATGACTATATATTTGAAAGAGCAAATATTCCAAACTGTGATGTATGCGATATACCCCTAACAGTTGAACACATCATCAACTGCAACAAGTTTTCTGTACAGAGGGACACTCTCCACATTCCCAACAATATCAAAGAAGCTCTCAGCAATCAAAAAGAATCCGTATATAAAATATTAAATTTTATAGAAGCAATCAAAGTTCTAATATAAACAAATGTAATGGAAACTTTTTGTAAAAACGTATAATTGCATAGAATCTAATAGAGTATAGATATAAGTAAGATGCTCGCCATCCGTTTGCTCGACAGCTAACTTGCTCGCAGTACTAAATATAACTGCACAAACTCAGAAAAACTAGTTTATATTTTGATAGGCACCTTTGCATGTAAAATAATTTAG
Organism: Limonius californicus; assembly: GCA_014611495.1. NCBI lineage: Eukaryota > Metazoa > Arthropoda > Insecta > Coleoptera > Elateridae > Limonius > Limonius californicus. Next base: position 50,260 of record JABXWE010000878.1, on the reverse strand, counting down.
TATATAACCTAAGCTGTTGATGCACTTCATCTCAAATAAAGCGAAAAAAAAACTTATACACAGAAACACAATGAAATACTATTGATATGACATGTTATCATTTACTATGTCAATAACGAGAAAGTAAAAATAAATATGAAAGTTTTAGGGATCTCAACGCATAATACTGGTATTTGAATTATGATCTTTAAGACCACGTGTTATATTTTTGACAATCAGAATTGACAGAGAGATTACCTGTTACACTAAAATTTCTCACAAACATTTATAGAATGACAGTGGCTTTAACCTTCGTGGGTCCAACTGCGCGCTTTATATTTTGGCTCTAAATCTTTATCCACTCGGTAAATTGCATTGGGAATTTTATTTATTGTTCTTAAATCATTCTGTTACAGTCTCATACTAAAAATTCCTTAGATTCTCTTTGAAATTGGTTTTATATATTTTTTTACCGAGGGGTACATCTGCACCCCAGTTGGTCCGGTACGTACCGTTCGAGCGCTGGCTCAATGCAAGTCTGTGCCTGTATTTTACTATCTATTTTTGCACTGTCTAAGTGGCTGCAGCTTACTGCAAGTCTGAACTTGCTAATTTTGATCGTATATAAATGTGGGACACTTTGGTAGAGCTCAGCATTTCGATTTGCTACATGTTCGAGAATTGACATTCTAGTGCTTCGAACAATGGTTTTCAATCCAAGAAACTGCTACTGTATTTGGAGGATTACGTTGATGATGACGAGTTGAATCTCTTAATGCAAAATGTAGAAGATGAAGACATCGTCGAATACGCAGAGGAAAGTAATGATTCTGATGAAGACAACGCTTCAGTTGGAGGTGTAGACCATTCTTTTGCCAAATGTCGTGCTGGTTTGACGCATTATAGTGCTAATTTTACTACCATACCTGAAGCTTTTTTTCTGTTCATACCTCCCGAAATAATTGAAATTATTGTGGAAGAAACTAACAGTAAAGTGAAGAAACATTATGATTTGTGGAATGCGAAGTATCCTTCTAAAGCAAAAACTTGGGATGCAATAGATGACATCGATGTAAAAGCCTATATTGGAATTTTTATATCCATGGGAGCTCTTCAAGCATCCCACGAACCAATTAATATGCTTTACTCTACAGATAAAGCATATTGCAAACCTATTTTTCCTGCTGCTATGTCGAAGAATAGGTTTAAGTTTCTGACAGCCTGTATGAGATTTGACAACTATGAGACAAAACAATTTTGACAAATTTGTGGAAGCTTGTAAAACGGCTTATAACCCAGGCACTGACCTAACCATCGACGAACAACTAGTTTTAGAGGATAAGCCCCATTTCGTGTCTACATAAAAAACAAACCGGATATATACGGAATAAAAATTTGGGCATTGGTAGACTGTGAAATCTGATATGTAATGAATTTACAATCTATTTAGGAAAAAAAGATAGCAACCCTGAAAAAGGTCAAGGACAGAGTCGTTTTAGACACGGTTCAATCTCTAAAATATGGACATGGTGTAACTACGGACAACCTTTTTACGAATCTTAGTTTATCAGAAAAATTGCTGGAAATTTGCGGAACACTAAAAAAAGTAAACCTTTTGTTCCAATTACTCCAAAAGTACAAACTACTGTATTCAACTATGTTTGCCTTCCAAAAAGATGTAACTTTGGCTTCTTATATTCCGAAAAAAGTAATAGCGGATATCTACAGAACATCACGACGATGCTGTTTTCAAAGTACAAATATAAACCTGACATCATTCTTCATTACAATAAAACCGAAGGGGCAGTCGACACGGTGGATAAGATGGCCAAACAGTATTCAACTAGTAGGAAATCTAACCGCTGGTTATCTTTGGACATTTACGCGACACGGGTGGGTTAAATTCTTACAAACTGTGGGTGGTTCAAAATCCTAACTACGAAAACAAGGCATTGGATAGCCGAAAAAAATTTTTATTAGACCTACGTAAACGGCTAGTAAAGGACAACATAGTGTGACGCTACCGCAACCCTAAGATACCTATGTTGCATTGAAATTGTGCTATCCGAACTGAAAACTTTTATTCAACCTCCTCCTGTTCCAGGATCTCACAGTTACCTGTGTGAATGCAAAAAATACAGAAAGAGTACGCAACATTGTACTCAATGCTATAATTATGTTTGTGCCGAACTGTAAAAAACAAACTGTTTGCGAAAAGTTGAATTTTATAAAAATTTAGATACCTCTTCGAAATAAAAATTTGTTGAATAAACATTATTTGCTTACTTTTTGATAATAATATACTAACATTTATTAAAAGTAAAAATATAATATATAAGGTTTATTCAATTCCATATTTATTAAAACGAAGTTTATACTTCAGGCACGTATGCCAAATTATGTTGAACCCACGAAGGTTAAAAGAATATTAAAAAAAGTAAACCTTTAAATAAGGTAAGTTACAAAATGTAAATATTTTTTTGATGAATTAATATTTATTTTTCACGACATTCTATAAATCCGCTGATCGCTGTACGTAATTTGATATTTTTTATATAATTACTTTTAAGAGGCCTAGAATTTAAATAAAATCCTGTATCAACTTAAATTGTAGTCCTCGAGATTTTTAAATAATTACTAAAGTAAGCCATACCAGTCAAAGTAAAATGCATCTGCAAAGCACTCCATAAAATATTTTTCATAAGCCTTAATACGGCTTTGCAGTCCTATTTCCAACTTCGCATCTGTAGTTGGATGGCACTGAAACATTGTATGATAAAAATGACATACTATTTATATGTATATGTGCCATGTTAAACTATCTTTAAAGAATGTAAAAATAAGGCTGCGTAAAATCATTTTTATGCTTACCAAACTAAGTACAGCTGGCAGTAATTCCGACTTGCTGGATACAGTCATGTTATTAAATTGAATACTTGGTATTTCAAGCCACTGTGGAAGATATGCATCCTGAATGACGACGCTAACTTTGTTTAGTTTGAGTAGCATCTGCAGGAAATTACAAATATTAAGTTTTCATTTACAATTTAATATTTCTTCGATACCTAATCACACTGAATTTTTAACACAAATCATACTAAGAATGTAATAAATACACAAATGCAAACATAATATAATAATGTTTTGTAACATACTATATATTTTTTATATTCATTTACTTACAATCAGTTGTAAACTGTGGGGATCGACTGACGGTGCCCCATAATCGCTTTCCCACACACGCAGAATAATTGGTGGACCTGTACGTCTGGACATCTAGAAATCGTAAAGCATAATTAAAATAGAGCTCACAATGCAAGATTAAATTACAATTTCTATGCCTAAATTAGTGTTACCACAGTTAACCTATGTGGGTCTACACGTTTGAGGTTATAAATTTGCATACCACTAAAGGACGTCTAAAAATTACTTGAAAATCACACTATTACATTTCTAACACTTAATTAGAAGCATTTTATTATATACAATCTTTTTTTACCTTCAACTAAAATCATATTTTTGAAAAACAGAAAATGCTCCTATTTAGCATTGAGTGGTGCTGCCATCACATAAATGCGAGTAGAAGTTAGATTATTGGACAAATACAGGGGGTTGGCGAATGACGAGGGAGGCTTGCAATCAAAAGAAAGGGGCTTTCCTAATAAATTTAGTTATAGGATGTTATTAAATTATTAATAAATCAATAAAAATTGCCAGTCATAAGCAAGATATGATTAAAATTTTGCAAGATGTGCCAGTAAAATCTACTAATCGTTTTTAATTATTGTCGCTAGTATACTTTGACAATTTCTTTATTCCGAAACGGCCTTCCAGACCGATATTACTAAAGTTTAACAATGTTATTCATATAAAAAATCTACTGTACTGTGAAAATTAACAAGTTTTGAAGTTAAGTTTTCCACGGAAAATATCTAACATAGAGCTATAGAAAGAAATTAGGTACATGAAAAAAACTATCAAATTCAAATTCAAATTTAAACGTTTGCTTCTGTGCCTCTTGTAATAATGATTACCATTTTTCTTGATATTGATTCTAGTTTAACTTTGCGTTTTAAACCTTGAACGACCGGTTTTTTCAAATAATCGTGCATTAAACTGTTTTCTTGAGGGCCGCAGAGATGAGATTTCGAGACGTAAAAATCAGTTTTATATAGATTTGTCTATCATCATGCAACATCCTTAAACCGGGCTTGAAAACCACCATAGAAAATTTTAAAAAAATTAGGAACGTGTTTGGGCCTATCTAAAAATCTTAAGTTCTCTGTAAGTACTCCTATATATTCCGTAACGTTTTCAGATGTAGACTTTTTTATAATTTTTTAAGTGGACTGTTTCTTTCACTTTTTACGCGGCAAAATAAGATCAACTAACATAACCTGCAAACATTGTGGTACACGACACGCTAGTAAGCCTATTTATTTGAAATACATATGTACAAGCAAAATGCTTGATAGATGGGAAAGTTCGAACATAGAGTTTATCTAATTATTATTATATATCATACCTTGGTAGAGAATTACAGCACGCAGAGTAAAATACGTTGCTTGGACTGGTATTTGATGAAATATTAAACCGGAAAGACAATGGTTTGTTCCAACGCCCCAAGAATCGTTCATCGCACGGTAACGCGCATGCGCAGTAGTTAAAACGGATCACGATTTATCTACTGCGCATGCGCAATAGAAAAAAGGGACCACGATTGGTCTACTACGCATGCGCTTTACCGTGCGGTGAACGGTTTCTTGAGGCGTTAGAACAAACCTAGTTTAAACTATGACAAAAGTTTTAGTAGCAGAGGATTGACTTTGTTGAAAACTAATGAAAACTTTCGCGAACCATAATATATAATAATACACAAAGGCATGTAAAATCCTCATAAGGTCAAGACTTGAGTATGGTGCGATATTTTATTCGACTGCTAAAACATCATAACTTAAATGGTAGATTCCATAAAAGATGTCCTTTCGACTTCTTACGACTAGTCCTACAGAAATTCGTTGCCTAACTGGAGAACAACCCTTGCCTCTTAGAGGAAATCAATTAACCCTAATGCTTGCCGCCTTAATTTCGTCAAATCCAAAAAAATCGAACATAATATAACATCCACCTTCCGCAACCGTTTTAAAATAACATGTAACTCCACCATTATACGAAAGAATTAACAGAATTTCTTCCGATATAATTGCAATTGCCAAAGATGTATCTCCTTCTGAAACTCTTAATACCAGGCTTGTGCAACGGAAACCCATCTTTGATCGACTTAGCCTTGAAAATAAACGCAATAATTCAAATGACGTTTGTTAATGTTAGTAGTGTTTGTAAGCAACACACTAATAAGTTTCTGGCGTTTGATTCTGACTTCTAAAACTCCGATTTTAAAAATGGCGTTTGTTGTTGAAAATCCGCGCAAGTTTGATCAGCATGCGGTCCTACAATTATGCGCTGTGGGTGTGCACCCATTGCAGATTCATACGCAAATGCAAGCAGTGTATGGAAATGCATATATTGCGTACCCAACTGTGAAGGTATGGTGCCGAAAACTTGCGATTGTAGGGTCTGTCCATAGTATTGTTAGTAATCTGATTACAGCAAAGTTTGTTCGCTATGGATTCCTCGTTTCTTGTCTCTCTCTCTCTCTCTTTAGCCGTTTTCTATCTTTTCGATATATGTCTCTCTCATCTTCCTCCAATCTTCTCTATTCTGAGCTACCTGAGACCAGTTAAGCTCTGCAGTCGTTTTTATTTCATCATACTATCTTTGTTGTGGCCTCCCCGTACTTCTTCTCTGTGACGGTTCCACTCCAATTTTCTTTGTGTCTGGCAACATGGACCACCCAATTCCATTTTAGGGAGCAAATTCTTTTTATTATATCCTCTGCTTGCGTTTTTTCCCTATTCCTATCAGTTTTCGCTTTATTTCTCTTTGGTGTATTTGCAGTTTCCTTATAGTTTTTCTATTTAGTACCTACGTTTCCGAACCGTTATTATTATTATTATTTGTTGGGGGCTTTGGCCTTGGCATGCCTTTCGTCACTGCGACCCTTAGTGGTTCTATTGTAACTTACAAGCCCTTGCCTTTGTTAGAGAAGTTGAAGGTTATTGAAAAACCTGAGGATGTCTCTGAGATTTAAGTCTCTTATTTCGGTAGGTGTGCTAGTCTCTTTCCCGAGAATATTGTGTCTGCGTCGACCGGCAGCATCGCATCTGCATAGGATGTGTTCAGCCGTTTCTGCTGCCTCATTGCATAGGCGGCATATTTGGTCCTCAGCCTTACCAATCTTAAATAAATGGTATTTTAGTGGAGTGTGGCCTGTGAAAAGACCAGTGATGGTCTGCAGCTCCTTCTTGCTGAGAGACAAAGCGTTCCTTGCTTTGTTTTGCGAAATGGTTATAAACTGTTTTGCCTGACGTTGTCCTGGTGTGTTTTCCCAGTACGAGGATTTCATTTGTTCCTCCCATAGGCTGACCTCGTGCTTAATGTGGCTTTTCTGTATTCCACAACAAGCTTCAGGTCCAGGGTATGCCGTTGTAGCACCTCTTTTTGCGAGTTCATCCGCTTTTTCATTGCCTGGTATACCCTCGTGCCTGGAACCCACCATAGAGTTACGTGGTTTTTGCTGGTCAGTTGCTTGAGGTTGCCTAGGCATTCCCAGACAAGCTTGGATTCACAGCTATAGGGTTGCAGAGCCTTTATTGCTGCTTGGCTGTCTGTTAGAATATCGATTGTTGCACCTTTATAACCTTTCCTGAGGTTTATTCTAGTGCAGAGGTTTATGGCATAAACCTCAGCTTGGAAGATGGTAGTTCTGGTTCCAACGGCTTCATAACTGCGGCAGCCAGGGCCATATATGCCCGCGCCAGTGCCTCCTTCCCCCATCTTTGACCCATCCGTGTACCATTGGAGCGATCTTCTTTTAAATGGAGGCGCTCCTGTTGACCATGTTTCTCGGTCCGGAATGTTGACTTTGAAGGGTTGGTCAAAATTGTATGTTATTTGCATAACGTCTGATACGGTAGACGCCGTTCGCTCTAAATGGGGGAGGTTTAGAATTTCTAAGTGGCCTGTTAGGTCCCCTGATTTAAAATGGTTGATCTTTGCGAGCGTCAGCGCATGTAGCATCGCCTCCTTTTGCACCTGTAAGTGTAGGGGCGTTATCCCTAACATGGCTTCCATTGCTGCAGTTGGGCAGGTGCTCATGGCTTCTGTGATACTCAGATAGGCGAGACGTTGTATCTTCTCTAGTTGTGACTGAGTAGTAGCTTGTGTTGTTTTTGGCCACCATACAAGCGATGCATAGCTGATCATGGGTCTTATAATTGTCACGTATGACACGTTTCCGAGGCGTATATTGTAACTGGTAGGATGCACTCATTATAGATTTTGGTCTTACATTTTAAGGGCATTTTCATATTGAAGATTGATTTTAGTTTACCGTATGCTGCCCAGCTTAGTTTTATTCTCCTGCTTATGTCATTTTCTTGATTTTGTTTTCCTATCGTAACTATTTGTCCCAGGTATACATACGATTCCACCTTTTCTATATCTTGTCCATTTATCCTTATTGATGCTTGGTTATGCACTTGATTTGTCATATATTTGGTTTTTATGAAATTGATCTCTAACACTACCCTCCTTGCCTCTACTTGCAGTTCCTCAAGCGTTTCCTTTAGTTCTTCTTCTTCAAGGGCGAATATTATAATATCTTCGGCAAACCTCAGGTTGTTAAGCCTTTCCCCCGTTATGGCCATTTCTTTATTTTCCCATTTCAACTTTTTAAATATGTCTTCAAGGACTAGCGTAAACAGCTTCGACGATATTATGTCACCTTGTCTTACGCCTCTTTTTATTTCAACTGTGTTTGTCATTTCGTGTAGTCGTATTTGCAACGATGCTTTACTATATCTTCTTGATTAAATCTATATATCTTGGGCACAACCGAGCACCTTCATACAGTGACAAGTGATCAACGGAGTACAATATACCACTAAGGATAGCTTTCATAGATTTCAGGAAAGTGTTCGACACGGTCGAAATAAGTAAGAGTGATCAAAGACATATAGATTTAATCAATAAGATATACAGTAAAGCATCGTTGGAAATACGACTACACGAAATGACAAACAGTTGAAATAAAAAGAGGCGTAAGACAAGGTGACATAATATCGCCGAAGCTGTTTACGCTAGTCCTTGAAGACATATTTAAAAAGTTGAAATGGGACAATAAAGGACTGGCCATAACGAGGGAAAGGCTTAACAACCTGAGGTTTGCCGATGATATTATAATATTCGCCCTTGAAGAAGAAGAATTAAAGGAAATGATTCTGAATGTTGTTATTTGTTGAGTCCATCATATATGGATTAGAATCCCTACTCCTCCAATGCTCTGGTCGTTTCCTTTCCGTAATAATTTATGGCCTGATTTTAGTGTGACGCCTTGCTCTGCTTTGCATCTAGTTTCGGATGTTCTCAAAATATCCCGTGTTATCTTTTCTAGTTCGTATTGGAGTTCTTCTAGTCTATCTTCACTTCCTACTGATTTTGCGTTGTATGTGGCTATATAGAGTAGGCAGCCTGATCTAACACAGGGATTCTTAGCACCCCCTGTACGGGAACTTGTCTGACCGCTGCCTTGGCCAGGGTTATCCAAACTGCTGTGGACTGGGAGCTTTTTCAATTGTTGTGCTTTCATTTTTGAGAGGCTTTAGCCGTTAAAACGCCACACTGGCAAAACGTCTTGATGAGTTGGATGGGGGATAGGTGCAGGAAAGCTTGGTGGGGTGGGATTTAGGGTAGGAGATGGTTCTCGCCCGGAAATAGGATGCGGAGAGAATCCCGACTCGCGTGGGCAGAGTCGTTTCCCTGAAGTAGGCTTATCCTCTACCAGGGACCGTACAAAAGTGCCTATACGCTACCCGCTACCCGTTTCTTGTCTAATGAACAAAAATGCTTGCGAATTTGCTTATCTCTGCAACACCTCACAGACTACAGGCAAAATGGTGATGACTTTCTTCTGTCAATAGTTGCTGGTGACGAAACTTGGTGCCATTACTACGATGCAGTGGAAACATTCAAGTTCACCACCACCGAAGAAGTTTAAAGTACAACCTTCTGCAGGCAAGGTGATGTTAATATTTTTTTTCGACCATGAAGGACCCTTGTTGATAGAGTTTAAGGAACCCGGAGTAAATATCAATTCAAATCTGTACAATGAAACTTTGAACAAGCTTCGTCAAGCAATAAGGCGGAAACGTCCAGATCATTTTCCTGCACGACAATGCTATGCCTCATGTTGCTAGTGTGGTAAAAGAAAATCTTCAACGAAAAAAATGGAGGGTTTTAGAGCATCCAGCCTATAGCCCGAATCTATCGCCTTGCGATTTCCATATTTTTGGAACGCCGAAGAAGGCGTTAAAAGGTCGGCATTTTGAGTCTGACGCAGAAGTAGAGATAGCAGCCACAAGAATTCTATGAGCAGCGTACACGTCGGTTAGTAAAACAATGGGATAGGTGCCTTAACTGTGACGGTAATTATTTCTAATTAAATTGTTGAATAAATATTTTATAAAGCAAAGATGAGTTTGAGTTGAATACACCTCGCATCTTTCTGGGTTCCCAGCACCTCCAAATTTTAATACTAAATTACCAAAATATGACACAATCGAGACCTTCTTTCTATCATTCGAAGTGCATATTGTGAGGTGTGCGAGTGTTACGTGAACTCTAAATTTATCTCAAAAACAGAAGATGGAGTGGGAACCGATACTAGGAAAACCTATAAATTACCTAAAATTTGTAATGTTTTCGATGGAGAGCTTTATGGTATTTTCCAGCTACCGTTTATGAATTGGATGATCAAGTTTAACATAAACGTCCATCTCATGTTATCTGTACTGAGTTGTTGAGCTCAGTACAAACTTTATACCAGCTGTACTCTGCTGATTTACAACTGTTAAAATTTGTACCAAACAATATAACGATAGCTTATTTATGTTCTCATGTCGGCATCAATGGCAATGAAGCAGCTGATAAATTGCCGAAAGATGGAACAATTTCTCAAAGTTTTACACCCATGGATTTAAAGTATTACTACAAACAAATTATGCAGAACATATGGCAGCGTTGTTGGACTAATAGTATCTAATGTAAAACTGAAGGAGCTCAAACCTCTCTTGAATACATTTTTTATAAAGCAAAGATGGGTTTCAACTGAACACATCTCGTATCTTTCTGTGATCCCTAGCACCCCCAAATCTTAATACTAAATTACCGAAATATCACAAAATTGAAACCTCCCCTCTATCATTCGAAGTGACTATTGTGAGATGTGCGAGTATTACGTGAACTCTAAATTTATCTCAAAAACAGAAGATGGAGTGGGAGCAGCTTCTCTAACAACCGATACTAGGAAAACCTACAAATTACCTAAAATTTGCAATGTTTTCACTGGAGAGCTTTATGGTATTTTCCAAGCTACTGTTTATGAATTGGATGATCAAGTTCAATATAAACGTCCATCTCATGATATCTGTACTGACTTGTTGAGCTCAGTACAAACTTTATACCAGCTGTACTCTGCTGATCCACAACTGTTAAAATTCATACCAAATACTATGACGATAGCTTATGTATGTTCTCATGTCGACATCGATGGCAATGAAGCAGCTGATAATTTGGTCAAAGAGGGAACAACTTCTTCAAATTTGACACCAATGGATTTAAAGTATTATTACAAACAAATTATGAAGAACATATGGCAGAATTGATGGACTAATAGTAATGTAAAACTGATGGGGCTCAAACTTCTAACAAAGGAATGTATATTTCTCTCACCAAACAGAAATAACCAAGTAGTTTTCTCAAGACTTCGCGTAGGCTATTCGAGAATCACATAAGAGAAGACCCAGGCATGTCGATGTGTATTTCTTTTGGAAAGTTGTGTTAAATGCAGTAGGCACTATAACAACATTATGAACATTTTTAAATACTGGACTTCCAAATTTAAAGAATCCGCTAGTACCAATAAGGGTTTGTTAAAATATTGAGAGAACATAGTGACTGGCGAAATGTATACAATTGATTTATATTTACTGTTAAAATTTTCTATGATACCTTCTAAAATGTTTTGTAAATTGTAGGTTTAATAAAAAAGATTTCGAAAACGTGTCGGCAGATTGTTGTAAGCTGTGAATGAATTAACATATCAGTAAAGAAATTAATACAAAAATTACAATTCAGCATCGTTGAACACAATGTCAGCTTGTTGATATTGATATGTACTGCTATTGTTCTATCGTTGTTGTTCTCATTGGACCTGGGCCCATTTTCGATTTGTCAGTCAAATTATTCGTATCCGTAAATTGACATTTCAATGTAAACGTTTACGTTTTTGGTACAAATGATTTTGATACCAGTTCTAATTAATGTTATTTCATAGGCAATCTGTCAAAATAATTATAATAGTAATTACAACCACGCATTTTTCCGCTCTGTGGTGAATACTACTATGGGGAATGCTATAATATTTGATTATAATCGTACAGTATAGATACCAGTTTAGTTATAATTTGCTGTTAAATTATTCTCAGTCTTTTCAATTGAAACTTCTACTTCGCGAATTTAATTTTATATCTACAGTTCATAAAAAAGAAACTTCAGTTTCATACAATCTGAAACCAATGTTTGTGTTTCTGTTTTAGAACCAAATATATAGTGTGTCTCAAATTCAGTAGTATACTACTGGGATCTCGAAAACGGTGTAAGATAGAACTTCTTCTGTATGCTGAAAAACGTTTCACATTTACGAGGACTTTTGGTGATACTTCTGGTTTCCCACAACAAAACTCGTCGTACTTGTTATAATCTTAAAACTGAAATTTGCCATATTTTCAAACGTGTTTAACTCTGTTATTAATTAATATAACTGCAATTTTAAAAAACGTATATCTAGGAAATTGTGGGATCTACAAATTAGATTTACTTTTAAAGTTCCTGATGCAATAATTTTCGAGAAGCACCAACTTAAACCTGACCACCATTAGGAGCTCATTTTTCCTGTCCTAGTAATAATTGTATTGTACTTAAGTCGGCAACTTCTCACAATTAATATGTATTTTTAAAATTGATGTATTACTTAATGAAAAACTATTGTACAAGTTGTATCTCTTGCAGTTTTCAAGATTCTGGTGGTACTGGTACTGAATTTGAGATATCTTTTACATAATTTTCGCAATTTCAATCGTTAGGAGGTATTTTTCACCTCATTTACAGTGAAAATTTGTACAAATGTCTCTCGATGAAAAGTATATAAACATTACTCCATGTGATGGATATACTTTTCGGCATTTCAACCTTTAAAAGGCACTTTACACCTCCTCTACAGCAAAATTTGTACAAACCTCTGTCGAGGAAGACTATGTTAGAATCAGCACTACATGTATATACTTTTCGGCATTTCAACTTTTAAAAGGCACTTTTCACCTTCTCTACAGTGAAAATTTGTATAAAAGTCGATTGAGGAAAACTATGTTAGCGTCGCGGTCCCTACACGTGTTTTGGCATTTGAACCTTTAAAAGGCACGTTTCATCTCCTCTACAGTGAAAATGTGTATAAATGTCGATTGAGGAAAAGTATGTTAGCATCGCCGTCCCTACACGTGTTTCGGCATTTGAACCTTTAAAAGACATTTTTCATCTTCTCTACAGTGAAAATTTGTATAATTGTCGGTTAAGAAAAAGACTGCTAGCATCAGTTCATATGATTGATCATTTCAACCTTTAAAAGGCACCTTTTAACCTCTTACACCGTGAAAATTTGCATACATTACTGTTGTGGAAAAGTATGTTAGCATCACTTAATGTTATGTATATAGTTTTCGGCAAATCAACCTTTAAAGTCACATTTCACCTTCTCCACTCTGAAAATGTGTATAAATGTCGGTTAATAAAAGTATGTTAGCATCACTTCATGTGATTCGGCATTTCACCCTTTAAAAGGCACTTTTCACCTCCTCTACAATGAAAATTTGTTTAAATGTTGGTTGAGGAAAAGTAGGGTAGTATCACTCTATGTGATGTATATACTTTTCGGTATTTCAACCGTTGAAGGGCACTTTTTACCTCCTCTCTACTGAAAATTTATATAAATGTCGGCTGAGGAAAGGTATGTTAGCATCACTCCATGTGATTCGACAGTTCATCTTTAAGTCACTTTCCACCTCCTCCCCAGTGAAAATTTGTATACATTACCGTTGAGGAAAAGTATGTTAGCATTACTCCAAGTAAATTTTCACTTTTCACCTCTGATAGAGTAAATGTTTATACAAGGTGTTTTGTTAGCTCTACGATAGTTATTGCGGATTTAAGAAAAAAATATGTTATATGGACGTAAATTCTATTCGTCTTAATTAATAAGTTACAGGAGTACAAGATATTATTATTATTATTAGCCCGCAACATCCCATAGTTGGGAAAGGGCCTCGCCCATAAGTGGGGTTGTTGATCTACTCTTCAGTGATCAATCATCGTGGGAGAGAGGCGCCGCGTTAATGCAACCTTCGGGTCACCCATCCAAGTACTGACCGGAGACCACGCTACCTTAACCCTCGTGATCGTACGTGAACGGGCGATGAATATGCGCAACCCGGGACCTGTACAAGATATAACATAGTTTAATTAACAAAACTTAACAATCAAGAAATTCAGTTTAAACGGTATAAAAAATGAATAAAATATCCACCTTCCGCTTGATTGCAAGTCTCATATCGACGCACCAAAGATTCTGTAACCCGATGTATGATATTTGGATCATTCCGTATGTGATTAGATGAGCATTTAATCTCTTCCAGTAACAGTTCACGGGTGGTAATTTCTACTTGGTGTACAAGCTGTGTCCCCAGCAAAAACATACCCCAAGAGATTTAATTCTGGGGATCGTGGTGGCTAGGCTATTGGATCTGTATCTCCTGTGGAAGTAGTACATTAATTTTGGTGTCTATTTGGAAATTTACGCTGATATTCTCTCACAGTTTGTCGACGGTTTTCGTTACAAAATTCATATATAAAAACCATGTAGCCTACTTCTCAGTGCCAGATGCATAAATATTTGATTCAGAAGCAAGACTAAACTTTGCAAATATGACATAAACTGCTGTTAGATTATTGTTATCGGGATTTTTGATTACAAGTCTTTAAAATCTTGTAACTCCTTAACCAAGACAAACCGGACCTATGTTTATACAACATTTTTTCTTAGAATCGCAATAGCTTTCACCTGTCAAAGTTTATCATAAAGTCTGTATAAATATGATTTTTCGACCTCTATTGAGGGTTCTATTAAAAGGCAGTCGTGGGGTAGAGCTCAGCGCAGTATCGGAATATCGGATTTTCAACATACATTTGATTAGAACTAGGGAAGCTCCTAGCAATAAAGTATATCTTCCCCCTTTCCAGGTAATGTTGCCATTCCCCTTCAAGGCGTCATCGGAGTGATGCGCCGACTCTACTCGCCCGACAGCTCGAAGCTGCCGTCTCCATTTCGGACTGACCGTTGCACCGGCTTCCTCCATCCCTGGGCCGAGGACGCCAGTCTAGCTCTGACCTCCTACTGGTTATGGCCTAGGCTACCCAAGGTTTATTAACTACTGTAGGTTGCCTACTATTTTATGGACCAATCACAAGTGCGACCGCTGATGACGCGACGGAATGTGCTATCTAACCGGTGCTTTTAAATATACACGTGTTGCAGTCGCTTATTAATGCAAATATAACATGTATTAAATATAAAAAATAAAGGCAAAGAAGTGTTTTTTAATATCACAAAGGAATATTAATGTACATAATACATCAAGCATCGTAATTAGTTAAAAATAATGTTTGAAATTAATTTTAAACTGTAAATAATTTAATTCTCTATAGCACGCCTACTACTCCATCATTTTTCTATATTTTGACGAAATTTTTCTGTCTTGGGATAAACGTTTTCTTTTATAACATGCCTTCTTCTTTTCCATATTTAAATATTTTATTCTGATGAAAATTCTCTGTTTTGCGAAAGCTTCTATTATACGGTATGGAATGGTCGGCTGATTCTTGTGTAAATATTTGGCGGTTCTTTTTACAATATTCTCCCCTGGCCTATACGTATCACCGTGAAAACGTCTAAATTTTTTTTCTAATGCTTCCACGTCTTGCATCCATTGATGGGAAGGCTGCGTTAAGCCTCCAAACGATAAGTGCTGAAGCCAACTAGGTATTGAATAATTGTGTATGGTTACAGATTTATGTGTGTAGGAGCCTAAATTGGGAAATTCTTCTTTTAATTTCCTTGCGATATACCCTGCAACATATTCTAGGCCATCTTTTTCACTAATCGTTGCTGTGTCTGTTGATGTGGTAGATATTGATGTTGAAGATGTTGTATTGGAACTGTCAGAATGTTGCCCTTCGTTGGCCTCTGTAACTGTCAGCTCCTGTGGAGCTGGATCTATTGGTGGTTCTCCTACGTTAGATTTTTTGAGAACAGTTGCTAGTATGTATTCATCAGTTTCGGCGTCTTTGGTATTTAAATTTTTTTGAATAACTCCTGGGTTTCTACCTAATAAAATCATTCTGACTCGATATAGAGCATTGAGAGGTGAAGGATGGTCGTGTAAACCCCCTCTTGTACGTATCTATAATTTATCGAAAATCATGTAATTACATGTAATACTTAACAATTTCATAATTTTTAATACATACCTGTGAAAAAAAATTTTCCAAACAATCATGGTTCAGCCTATGGGTTAAAATGTATGATATTTGGAATTTCTTCTTCAAATCTGCATATAAACCACGCAAAGACTAAGACGCCTTTCTGAAATATTTGGAGACTATACTTTGATGTGCAGCGCATGGTTTTTATCGTTTCATCCATTTTTCTTAAAATTTCACTCTGTTGCTGGAGCTGTTTTCCAAAGGGCTGATTGGTAAGCAAGGATGCTGTAGGATTGTAAGAATTCATAACATCAAACCAGGCATTGCACATTTCGATAAACTCTCCAACATTATTCGCTAATGTTTTGTCAGGTCCTGGTAAATAAAATTTAAGGCTGTGGCAGTAGTGTGAGATAATAATTGTGCAGCAAGGACAACGTTTTGACGCTGCGTATTTTGACACTGAACGTTTCTGATGAAGTGCTATTTATTAATTCTAGTAATGGCATTTTATTAATTACAGTTCCATCCGCTAAAATGAATCCCGTATCTAACAACCAGTTTCTAATTAATTTGAACAAGTGCGGTGCATCAGCGAAAAAGTATATGTTATTTTTGGATATTGGGTTTATATAAAACGTATGCTCGTAGGTGATATTAAGTTCTTTCCACAAACCAATATTGCTTCCTCCACAGTCAGATACACATGCTACAACGTTATAAGCGATGTAATGCAGCTTTGCAATTACGTCATCTAAAATTTCTTTAGTCATCTTTCGGTCAAAGTCGATAAATAAGAGTTGTTTCCATTTTGCAAACAAACCTCTTGCCATTATGACCTGCATTTGCGAATGTGGTCCTATGATTTCGTCTTCTTTTTGGTCATATTCATAAACCGAAGATACCTTAATCTCATCAAATGACAAAACAACAACCTTTTCAAAAGCTTTCATTGTTTTTCCAGACATTGCCATAAAGCGAAAAACATCATGCAGTAACCCATTCCTCATCTGTACAGTTGATGCCCATTTTTGCAGGGCAGATATCCCAGGCAATGGATACTTCAAAGTCTGCCTCAGGAATATGTAGCAGCGTTTACTAAAATATCGTATTGTAAACGCGTTAGAAATGTCTTCAGAAGTCCATTGTGGGCGTTTCTTTTTCTTTCTGTTTCGGTATTATCCGTAACACATTTCTGCAATTTTGCGATTTCTTTTTGGTAAGTATTACATTTCAGGGATGCTTTCTGAAACTTGTCTTTTATTGTTTTATTTTCTTGTAAAAGCAACGCATATTTTCGTTGAAGAATTTCATAATCACTTTCTTTGCTTGTCGATGGTACATCTGCCAGTTCAGCAGTTGATGTTATTTGAACTTCTCCATTATCTGATTGTAAAATATCTTCAAGTAACATCTTTTCTTTTTTTTTCTGCATCCTCAAAGAACGAGCAGAAACTTCTTGATGCAATTCATTTGGCTTCAAACGCAGAGATGGTACAGCTGTAATGTTGATGATTACATAAAATGTTGAGTTTCATTTTCGATAAGGACCTACTAAGTTTTCACTCCTTAAGAATAGCTTACTTATTCCGACAGCATAGGTACTTATATCAATATTTTTTTATATTTAGAAATCAACAGCAATTAGTGATGAGGAACGTAGGTACCTCTCATATATTAAAAATTTTGAATACCAAGAATAAATTATGATTTAAAACAAAAATCTTACCATCGCGTTTCAGTATTTTCTTGTGTGGCAAATTCATTAATTCTGATTTAAGATCTCGTTCAAAGTCGGTTTCCTTAAAATGCGAACTACATACTTTTCCATTTTTTGCATTCCAGCTATCTTTCCGATAACATTTTGCAATCCCGAATTCCCGAATTTCATTGTTTTTCGGAAAACTAAAAAAGGAAAGTCCAATGCCTTCACTTTTTGCAGTGTAATAATCATTCGTGCAAATAGCGACACTGCATCTAGCACCACTTCTAGGCCTAGGCATTCTGTATAATAATTACATGTATTAATGATTATTACTCAGTTAGGTGTAAATTCAAATAGCAACTTACATGTAAATAACTAAATAAAAACTTTAAATGGAAATATGGGATATATATATCCAACAGAATTTTAAAATTTATACTCTTCAACAAACACAAATAATATTTATTGTTGTTAAATGTACACTCTCTAACTTGGTACAATATTAGATAACCATAACACACAAACAAATCATTAACAAAGAGAATTTTGGCAATCACCGTGGAATTCGCTCAAATGAACGTGGCTGTGTGCATTTAAACCAGAGTTAAAACATTTAAGCCGTGCATCTACGGCGTCTACTGCACAGTCCGTGACGTCAGAGACGGTTGACTGCTCCCTGCACACCTCGCCCATAAACTCCTAAGAGTAGGCAACAACCTTGGTGTCATTGTACGCTGCAAACTTCCATTCGTGTAAATCTAATTCTTACATAATTATAGAAAGAGCCTATAAGCATAAAATTATAATTACTTTGTTTTGGTTTGAAATAGTAGCTACTTTTTGTTTTGGGGTAACTTTGGCCTGGGCAAAATTTTTGACTTTTTGATTTAATTGTTAGCAATCTCTTTTAAAATAGTTGTTTTATATTTTTTTTTCTGAAAACTAACAGAAGTTGTTCCTATTTCCTCTGTCTGTTTTCAGAAGACGATGCCTAGAAACCCAATAAAACGCCTTGGATCGAGAGCTTACGCAAATTATTCTCTTGAGAATTTAGAAGAATGTTTACGTGCTATCAGATCTGGTCAGCTGTCTCAACGTGCTGCAGCAACTAGGTTTGGTATTCCTAGATCCACTCTTAAACATAAGCTGAAAGGGAAACATGAGAAAACTATCGGTCGCTCTCGGATATTTACAGATGTTGAATAAATGGCTTTCGAACAGCGTTATCTGATTTCGGATTTCCAGTGGTTGAGTCTGATTTTCGTATGGGAGTTAAAAGTTACTTAGATAAAAAAAGGTGTAGCTGTGTCTCTATTTAAAGAGAATATCCCCGGTTATGAGTGGACAAAATCATTTTTAAAGCGCCATGCTAACCTCTCAGTCCGAATTAGTTCAAACATTAAAAAGGTCCGAGCACAAGTTGGTGCGACTGAAATTAATAATTACATGGACCAACTAAGCATTTCTGTAAAGGACGTTCCACCATCTCGGATATGGAATTATGACGAGACTAATCTTAGCGATGATCCCGGAAATAAAAAAGTAATATGCAAACGAGGCGCCAAATACGTTGAAAAAATTTGCAATTTTAGTAAGAGCTCCATCTCTTTAATGTTTTGTGGTAATTCGGAAGGAAAATGCCTTCCGCCATATGTCGTGTACAAAGCTGAACATATCTGGTCAACGTGGAGAGAAAATGGTCCTGAACATGCTCGCTATAACCGCTCTAAAAGCGGGTGGTTTGACGGAAGTTGCTTTGAAGATAGGTTCGAGTCACTGTTCTTACCAGAAGTTAGAAATGAAACCGGCCCTGTCGTTTTAATGGGCGACAACCTATCATCTCATATTAGCGTTCGTGTCCTTCAATTATGTGCGGAGCATAATATCAGATTTGTGTGTTTACCGCCAAATACGACACACATTACACAACCCTTAGACGTTGCGTTCTTTGCACCAATGAAAAAACTGTGGCGTGGCATTTTAACCAAATGGAAAGAATCCAAATCGGGCTCGAAGTATTCCACAATTCCTAAGGTTATATTTCCAACATTGCTCAAAGAATTGATGAATAGTTTTCAACAAAATAAGACTCAAAATCTTATATCCGGGTTTAAAAAATGTGGAATTTATCCAGTTAACAAAGAAATGCTACTTGCTCGGCTGCCAGAAAATCTGCGCGAAGTTGATAAAAGCGTTGTAGGAGATGCCTTCTTAGAGCAACTGGACAAAAAAAGAGCCAATTTTCTTGGATTAACCGGTCATATGAAAAGGAGAAAAAAATTACAGGTGCCCCCAGGGAAAAGCATCTCTCTTGAAGACGTCGCCGTTGAAACACCGGAAGCCACTCCTGGTCCTTCAAAACGTCCGCGTCCTTCAAAAAAAAACCAAGAAGAATTATTTCTTCAAGTTCCTCTGAGGCGGGTGACTCTGATAAAGTGCTCTTAGAATCAGACGAAGTTAGTAGTGAAGCATATTCTGACTTAGAGGAGAATTCAACAAACGCAAACAATTCCGTCAACTTGCAAAAGTTAAAGCCAGAAGAATGTGCAGTCGACAATTTTGTCATAATTTTGTTTCATGGAGACAAATATCCAGGAAAAATTGTTGCAATTTCGCAAGAAGGGGCAATAGTCGAATGTATGGCGAAAAGACTTAAGTTTTGGCGGTGGCCAGATCGAAAAGACTCCGCAATTTATGACTGGAAGGATGTTTTAGATAAAATTGAGCCACCCAAAATGATTTCCAAAAGAAACCAGTATTCTGTTCCCGAACTTGACGCTTTTGTTTAATTCAGCCCAGCTACTATTTAGTATTAAGTTTGTTAGAATTTGCATTTTGTTTACTTAATTATTATTTAGGTAGATAGGTACCTTTCGTTTTTTTTTACACATTCATACTACCGTTCCCCCCCCCCCGGAACCGCTTTCGCATTACTTCAGGGGGGTGCGGGCGTCCCTTACATACTAAACATTCATGCAACATGCACCCTAAACTTAACTAAGCAAATGCGGTCGCCCCAGTCGGGATTCGATCGCCCCAACGGAGCAACTGCATTTACTGTGACTTCGAGTGGTCAATGCGTTCTCGCACTCGACCACCGCGGTCCCAGGTAGATAGGTACCTATCTTTATTTTTATGTACTTACTTTCATTTGTATTTCTGGAGAAAATTAAAATAAATGTTTAATTTCTTCCTATTTTTGCCGTTTTTCTGTCATTTATCCCTCTAAAAATCCAATCCCACCGCAGATTTTGCACAAAATATTTTGTCCAATATTATTCTTTGGGACAACATTGGCCCAAGTGATGATATGCTTTCTAATCACGGGATTTAAACATGTGGGTCAAAGTTACCCCAAGTGCAGGTAACTTTGGCCCAATTTTTTAAAAAATTTTTGTGGGGATTTGAAAATGTCGAAAAATATAAACTTCGCTATGAAATTGTTCCTTTATGCATGCTGAAGTAGAAAAAAATTAGTGCAAACAATTTTTGCATACCGTTTTTTCAAAATTTTGCTTAATATGTAAAAAAGTGCGAAAAAGTGGGCCAATGTTACCCCAGATGACGGTATATGAAAGTATACATAGAATTGATATTGTATAATTGCGTACTGCATAAAAAGAAATATAATATGCATGTATGTAATATATGGCAACATTATATGTTATAGTACTCAGTAATTTTCTTTTGCTTAATTGCTTCACTACGTTTAAGCCTTGCGAGATTGCGAAGTTTGTTTGGCCTGAGCCAGACGGATAATAAAACGTTACGAGTAATAGAGTACCGCATAATAGAAATTCTACTGTAGATAAATATGCAAGAAATAGCACATGTAGGTACAACAATTAATAAATATAAAGTATATCAAAAACAAGTTCTAAAAACCACACCTATTTGCTAATATTGCAAAAATATTGAAGTAAAACACATATTAATTCTATCTATATCGCTTTTATTGATTAACAGATATTAAAAGTTCATTGAACAGGTGCAAAATATTTTTGTCTAATTTAATTCTTCTAATTTCCAACAGCTTACAAATAAATGTAGAAATAAAATAGACTGATAATACTTTACAGAAATTTTATTTTCATATAATTAGTACAGATACAACAACGGCACGTTTAAGTGAGTTGACAATTTTTAACATACGTATATTATGACTATAACTAAAATCAGTTTATTATTACTAACAGATCTATTCAAATAAATTAATAATTGTCTAGCATAGCTATCTAACACTTGATATCCTTAGAACAATTATTCAATTAAACCGAACAATACGTTCACCCTGGAGCTGACTTGGCGGAGGTGTCTGTCCTTTACGGCTTCCAAAATTGAAAGTTTTCGATACTTTCCGCATCTTGTTTGGGGCGTCGGTGGTCCTCCAATAAACAGTTTGAAGTGCATGTCGTCCGGCAACATAGCGGATAGCAGATCCAACAAGAGCGTTCTGGTACATCTTGAAGTTTTCTCTTGGTATAAATTACACGAAGAAGAGCTGTTAGAGTTTCGATTTAATTCACTGTTAGTAAACTAGCATCTAAAAAGTAACACGCTGACGGGAGTATTTATATGAAATCTAAACCATCATCGCGATGTTAACAGGATATAACCAGGTATGAAAGGCCACTCATTTATCGCATGGAAATTTCATGAGATTCGTTTGGTTAAAAACATGTTTTAACGACTTTCATTGAAGGAAGACTTCTGTCCACTTATTTTAATATGACTGACGATTGTATAAAGCTGATATAAAATTGATTATGTGATAAGTTTTAAGTGGTTAGAAACGGACAATCACATTTTGCAGATAAGAAATTAAAAAAACAAAAGAACATACTGGACATTAGCAGCTTACAATGTATTTGATGTCAATTATTTGAGTAAATTTAAAAACACAGCCGTAAGAAACATTTGATTGTTATTGCAGCTTTCCGCGATTAAACTTCAATAAGTAATAAAAAGTATAAGAACATGCTCTAAAAAATCTCAATTATATGAGCACACGAAGCTGTAAATTATTTAACAATATGCACATAATATGCTCTTATAACTTATATACAGGATGTCAATTTGAAAACGTACAAACTTACATATCTCTGGAAGAATAATAAGTATTGAACTTTTCTAGAAAACATTTCTACAACATGTAAGGTAATTTTTCCCATTCAACTCATGTGACTCCTACATCCTCAAGAGATTGGATGGGGAATATGCCCTTATAAATCATGATGATTCTCAGTCCTTATGCATGAAAAGTCAAACATGGATGAAAACGTAACCCATGAACCCTTTCTTCTAGTGAAAGAATTTATTTGTTTCCTCACCAAAACCTAATTCGATCTCTCCCCCATGCTTCCTAGACCGCTTCCTCCGCATTTCTCATTCCGGAAACAAAGCCTATAATTAAGCATCCCATATTTTCTTTAGCCCCCCGGCCCTATTTAATTACTAATCCCACTTTCGGAACCGTCAAAACCGGATTACCCCGCAAATTTTAAGCCGTTAGGAACCTTCTCTCCACCGACAATCTTTCTGTCCTTGTTATCACCGAAACCCAAAACACTTATATCCTATATCATCAACTTTCCAGGACACCATACCTATCAAAAGCCTAAAAACAAAACCGCGATTCCACCATCGACACCACAATTACCTCCGATCACCTCCCCGTAATCTCAAACCTATTCTTCCCTGGCCTGCCGCCGATTTCATCACAATTTTCCCCCCTCGTTGCCCCAACAGAGATTTCAGCAATCATCGACCGCCAAATGTCAGGATTCACCTGCCTTATAATTCAGGCCAGAACCCACCATGTCCCAACCAATCGCGAAGATCCCTCCTTAAACCAACTCTTCTTAAAGCAACTCACCTGCTCCACTGTCCAATTTCGTTTACATCCCCCTCCCACCCACTTCCCGGAACGATTGTCTAATGGACCCCACCAACCCTGATGAGATCAAAGCTTTCATAAATATCCTAAAAAATACGAAAGCTCCCAGCCATAACCAAATAAAACCCCTTCTTCTTAAAAATCTTCCTGATATATTCCAACCATATACAACTCTAGTCTGCAAGTTCCTCATGGAAACACGCCTCCACAATTATGATCCATATACCCGGAAAAACTCTAAAAATCCTGCATTATATCGGCCCATTTCGCTCTTCAACATCGTGGACAAAATCTTAGAAAGAGTCAGACTTCTCGTCTCAGAGAAATTATACAGTCCAACAACCTCTTTCCCTCCGAGGAATTTGGCGTCCGACCCCATCGATCTACCACAAACCCCGTCATAGAACTTTAATCCGACTCGACCAACAAAGCCAACCTGAACCGGTATACGCTCGCCGTCTTAGAGCGTGCATTCGATAAGGTCTGGCACGACAGTCTCATGCACAAACTAATCACCCTGAATCTCAACCTGCCTTCATCAAGCTAGTAGGCTAATTTCTCAATAACTGCTCCGGCAAAATCAAAGTCTAAAATTAATTTTCTTACCTATTCACCTTCACTGCTGCGTCCCCCAAGAAACATTTCTGCCCCCCCTTCTCTATATCTTCTACTCCCACGACTTCTCAGTCACAGACCCACCCCGAACGAAAACCAGGCTCTTCGCTGACGACACCGCCATCTAGTCCACCCAAAGCTTTTCCGAATTAGCCTCCCGAGAAATCCAACTCAAGGTAGACAAGTCTTCACCCATCCTACTCAGGCACCCCAACATGTCTAGAAACCCACGATTCGATCTTGTTGAATAGTTTGAAAGTTTTTAAAAATGGTTTGTGAGCGTTTTTAACAAATAATTAGTGAGCTAACAATCGTTTAACAACATTAAATTGCTACTTAGTTCACTCTTTTGCTGTAGACGTTGCTCAAATTGATTACCACTCAGTGGCGGCTCGTGAGTTAAGAAAGAGGGTGGGCACAAGAAACAACTTACCTATTTTTTGTACATAAAATCCATTCTCCTATTTTTCATGTTGGAAAAGACGTCTATGACTTTGTTGTCAAAATCCGGGATAGACTGGACGAACTTCTTTTCTATTGATAGGACCGCCAATGCTTTCAGTCGATCTTTTTGCACACAATTAACTTCCATCATTGAAAAAACGTCACCTTCGTCTTTAAATTCCAACGCGTGATTGCGCGAAAACAGCGCTCTAAAGTGCAAATTCAAACGTTGACTGCAAACGGGCACAATGTGCTCGGTGCCCCATTCGCCTGGTATATAGCGTATAGCGAAGATAACCGATGGGCAACCGAATGTTGCTCTACATAGGTACAAATCAGAGCGTTCCCCGGAACATAGTTTTGAGCGTGTTAGCCGCGCTTGTGGTGCAGAAGGAAAATTTGATACCATCGTTAAAATAATGAAATTAAAATAATGCACTGAATTACATGCGAATTACTTTCTGTGTTTATCTTGGTGGTTGGGTGGGCACGTGCCCTTGTGCCCTTTAGTACAAGCCGCCACTGTTACCACTTACCTGCAATTTCTTCCAGTTTTTTCAAATATTTTGGGATTAATCTTACTTTTAATATTTTTACAAAGAAGAATGACTTATACAACTTCAACTGCATTAAATTTGGTAGATGTAAATACTGGAATAATTAATTACATCTGCAAGTGCCAGACACTAAATTTAGAATTATAGAGAAACAGGTCATAAAACCATTTCAAAGAGAATCATTGCAAATGGCTTATACGCACCAACATTAAATGTGACGCAATTCTGTAAAATATGCATGTATAGGCAAATATGTTTAGTGCTCTCAAACGATTCCGAGTCTAGAATCGAAATCGGTTCTTTAGCTTTAAGAATCGGTTCTGCAGCATCGTTAAACCGATTCTCGAGTGTAAACTTTGGAAAAAGTCATTGCGTGAATAAAAACGTGATGCTTCTAGGTTGCTGTCCAAAATTGCTCAACACCTTGTGAATGAAATCAGTGTCCTCCTTCACCCTTTTCCGATGAACACTAAGCATGCACAGGCCACTTAGCCTCGCATCACCCATCGTAGACTGCTTCCATGTCTTGACACACCGTACAATATACTAAATGAACGTTCAATGTTGTCGCTGCAACAGTCAGGCCAATCTTGATTGCATCACATACACCTGGGTAAAATGGTGTGGCTTGAGCAATCAAATCTGCGTCTACTGTTATCTGGGTTGAGTTCCAGACTCCGTTTTCCTTTAATTTATAAAAAACTCGTAACTAACCAAACATGAACAAAAACATAACACCCCAAGCAAGGCGGCCAAATTAATGTGTGCATGCGCACTACATTACAAATTTGCAACATTGGGATCATGAGGGGTCTGTTCAATACTAAAAAAAATCTCCTGGTAATCGCAATGGTGCGCCATATAAGATATCCGCCGGGGATACGTTAACTTCCTCTTTAATTGCAGAACGTAAACCCATTAAGATGAGAGGTAAATGTTGAACCCAATTCGCAGATCCTACCGATTTGATGGCCTGTTTTAATGTACGCTGAAACCGTTCTATCAGCCCTTGGCTAATCGGATGTTGAATAGTTGTTCTTATGTGGTTAATTCCAAAATCTTTCAAAAAACCAGTCCAAGTGGAAGAGTAGAACTGAGATGCATTTGTCCGTGGTAATAACTTGCGGTACTCCGAAGCGCGAGATCCATACATCATCTGGGTTGAGTTCCAGACTCCAATATGAAGATAAAAACAAGGTTGAGGAGAACGTGTTATTTTATTTTACAAAAACTCGTAACTAACTAAACATGAACAAAAACATAACAACCCCAAGCAGGGCGACCAGATTAATGTGTGCATGCGGACTACAGTACTAAAGGGATTAATTTAAGGTTGCATCACTTGTCTTCTACATCCCGTACCACGTGGTAGCTTTGGCAATAAAATTCTGTAAAATATCTCCGTAAAGGTTCTGTACTTCTGCAAAAGTTACAAATGAAGATTTATCTAATTTTCTTATATTTTCTGGGTGAAGCTGCATAAGCGAAAATGCTTTTTTGTGTGTAGAAGAAAATCGATCTCTCAGAGAAAAAATGATAGAGTCTAAGTATTGGATGAAGATAGATATTCTGAAGAATTCTTCTACATTTTCATTTTCAAATGGTTGATTTGATCTGTGGGTCTACCTTGCCACCAATCGAGGACGTTTAAATTCAAAATCCAGTTCTTTGCAAATATTTCGAGCTTTCTTGAAAATGGCTGTGATTTCCGTCGAGGCATTATCGCAGTGAGATTGAAGCACGTTTGTCAATTTAGTTAGTGATCGTATATTGCGTTCATGTTCATATTTACTTGCTGCAGTTGGTTGCACACGGGTTCGAGTTTGGCGGAATAAGCAGCAATCACTAAGAGCGTCACAATATATGTTGGAGTTATTGCAGTCGTGCGAAGCTGATAAATATGTTCTGATAATTCCAAAAATTCGGTATAAAAGCAGCGTCGAACAACAATTTTTATGATTCGCGGACACTACAAAAAAATATTTGGTTACATACAACGTTTTAAAATATGTTTGTGCTAATATTTGCACAACCTAGCAATTAATAGTAACATCACTTATTTGTCCGGTAGTAACAAAATAGAATGCATTGAAAGACCATGTTACTCAGTTAGCAATAAAATTTCACTTATCACAGTTTTTTGGTACTGTATAAATTAAAAAACAGAACTGTATGACGTTCATATTTTTAATCTCTTTCAAGATAGTAATAACAACATAACTATTAAAAAAATGGAAATTTCTAAACTTGTATTTCAACAAATTCGCACGACACGTGCCAATAAACGAATGTGCACATTTACACATATATTTGTCCAAAAAAATGTTTTAATAAACTACCTAACATAAAAATCAATCATACAACAAAATTATAATAATTTGTAACTTGCATGGCTGTTTAAGTTTTTTGGTACACTTTATTATGGGTCACGCTATAAATTTTTGATTAATTTATAAAACAAATCTTTTATTTTATAGGGAATGAGCAACTAGATTTGAAACAACTTAGAGATTAATTTTTTCCCGTCCTAGTGATGGGAAAACAGAAGCAAATGAAATCCAACTGCCTCTACTTTAAGGTTGTTCATTAAATAACAATTTTCGTATTGATACAATATTTAACTGTTCGTTAATATACAAAGTTCTCAAAATTGACAGGCTAAAACAAATCGAAAATTAAGAGTGGACATTTTTCGGATTGTTCTTCGTTATAGAGTAAGTTATAAAAAAAGTAAATAATAAGATTTATTATACAGTCCCTCCAAGTAGTTGCGTAACATAATGCAATTGGGTGGTTATGACGATGCTAAAAATCTATGAATCGTTGTGTCATACTGATAAGTAACATTATTTTCATTTCCTTCTACTTTTTGTGTTTAAAATTAAACGATACTATTATAATCGAGATTAGGTCGATAGTATATAAGTATTAGGTGCATGTATTGACAATATCGCTGGTGCTCCAAGGGCATATGCGAAAAGGTTTCCGAATAGTCAGCACCCTGATGCAAAAACTATAAGACGTGTAGAACAAAGATTACTGGAATCGGGTAATTTTAGTCCTCGAAACAATCGGGCAAGACTTCAACTTCAAGTTCTTGAATTTGTTGAGACGGAACCAACTACAAGCCTCCGAAGTGTATTGTCCCAAACTCATTTCTAAATAGATAAATTTCAGATTATTAAGAAGAAATAGTCTACATCCATTTAGGCCTCAAATAGTTAAAGTATTGCATGACGTTACATAGGGAAATTCGAGTCAATTTTTGTAGATGGTTGATGTTTAGAGTAGACGAAAATATTTTCTGAGGTGATGAATCCACATTTACTGAGTCGGGTATCATAAATACTTGTAACATCAATGAGTGTAGGGATGAAAACCCTCACTGAATACGCAACAGATCTTATCAACGACAATGGTAAATAAATATTTGGGTTATTAAATAATAATAATTCTACTCTAACGACTTAAGTCAGCCTTGTCAGAGGGTAACCTTTTACGATTTTACAAATGACCACTTGGTGGCGCTATTGAGACGTGTCATTAATATTTTCGTAAAATTTTATATTTCTCGTTGTGAAAACAGTGACAGCTTGTAAATTGGCTGAGTAGCTTGTTTACAGTGAGTGTTTTAAAATAGCAATGTTGTGAAAAAATGGAAATTTCACGTTAAGGTTTTCGTTTGATGATTTTTTATGATTTTAGTAACGGCCTAACTCAACAACAATGCATAGAATCGCTTCGTTCAACTTCTTCTAACAAAGCACCATCAGAAAAGTGTAATATACCCACATTACATTTATTTTCTCGTGAGAATTGTTCCTATCATATAGTTTTTCTTAAGAAAAACGGCATTGAGATAAGAGCAGCATCCGGTGCTTCTCTGAATTTTTCTTGATAAAGTGGGTAGTTTCATATTGCTTTGCTTGGCTGGCTAAATGCTGATTTTCAAAATTATTAAAAAGTAAGGTTGGACTGCGAACTTGAGTTACGATGTATAATGTAAGAATAAACTAAGCATCATAACTTATTTCTATAAGTTTACGTGTTAAGCAATTTGTAATTGAAGCATCAGTTGGTTCCGCTCCTTTAAAGAATAAACTCAATTATTTACAATAAACTTTCTTTTTTTTAAACCGTTCTCAGTGTTTTACTTTAAAACTGTCCCGCTACCCGTGTTCAGGATACACGTTAAAATATCCTATCAAATGGTTGTACTGCGACTACTTCAGTTTACTACAAAAGACTGTTTACAATTGGTTTGCAGACTTTCGTCGTAGTCGTGCGTCCGTCAGTGATTAATTTCGTGCAGGTCGATCTAAATCAGTTGTTCTTCCAAAAAACATTGATGCTGTGCCCAACACGATTGAAGAAGATCGGCATGTGACTTACAGTGAGATAGAGGCATCCTTAGGCTCATCGAAGACTGGACGTACTACATTCGATTTTGCATGAACATTTAGTTGTGAAAAAGATCTGTTCCCGATGGAATTCGCATAATTTAGCCGAAGCTCAAAAAAAGGCTCGTGTTAATTGGTATAAGGAAATGCTCAACAAATTCGATCGAGGAACTGCAAAATCCGTATACAACATCGTAACAGGTGACGAAACTTGGATATATTCGTATGAACCGGAAACTAAGCAACAATCCACTGTTTGGGTGATCCAAGATGAACCGAATCCCACAAAAGTTGTTCGTTCACGAAGCACTTCCAAGAAAATGGTCGCTTCTTTCTTTAGTTGTACTGGACATGTCGCAACTATTCCTTTAGAGGATCGATAACGTTGAATGGTATACCGCAATCTATTTACCGGAAGTCATCTACGAAATCAGGAAAAGCAACCGAAAACGTCATCGTTCTTCATCATGACAATGCCAGCTCTCACACAGCACGTCAAACAATTGATTATTGGAAGGAGAAAAACATCGAATTAATGTCTCATTGCCCATATTCACCTGATTTATCGCCTAAAGACATCTTTGTGTTCCCGAGTGTCAAACAAAAAATGCGTGGACAGTATTTTGATTACCTCAGGAAGCCGTCGAGAACCATGGTTTTCAAATACCAACTTCGAGGTGGAAAAAATGTTTCGGGAATTGGTTTGAACGCATGTAAAAATGTATAAATCTTAAAGGCGAATACTTTGAAAAGCAATAAAACAGTTTGCTCCAAAAAAATTTTTTCTTTCCTAGTTTTTGTAAAATTTAAAAGGCTGCCCTCGTATCTTCAATTTTTAAATTCAAATTTACGACAGTCATTGCTCGATGAAGTTCCATTCGCAGTTAGATTAAATTGGTGGTTCGAACATAGTGGTGCACCGACACATTATAGAATACCCGTGAAAACTTTTCTGAATGAAAATGTCCCTGAGAAGTGTATTTTAAGAGGTGGGACTCATATCATGACCTCCTAGATCATCGGGTTTGAATCAGTTAATTTTTTTCTGGGGCTATGTGAAAGCAAACGTTTACCACGAACCTGTGATGAATCTTCAACACGCTAGCTAGTAGTTAAGCTGCTGTGGCGTCAGTACACGAAAGTATGCTACAAAGGGAAAGGAAAAGGAAAATCTACGGCTCTATCCAAGAACATAATACCTGGCGAAGGCGATACGACAACGAGATATACCAACTATACGGTGATACAGATATAGTAAGGACAATTCAAATTGGACCACTGAGGTGAGCAGGGCACGTTATGAGGATGGACGATGCCCAACCAACTAAAATTGTTGATGATAGAGACGCCTGGAAAACCTTCCTAGACCAAGGGCTACCAAGGGCTCTAACGCCAAATATGACGATGATGATGATGATGCTACAAAGGGTTCATGGTTCTATAATAAATCGTACGAATGTGTGCCTTGAATTAGGAGGCAACCTATTTAAACACATTTTGTGACAACAGATGTGAACAATATCTATTTTGCTAAATTATTAGTTCCTGAAAAGTTTAATTAAATGTAAAATTTTTATTTTTTATCAATAACTCGATAATGAAGTGTCAATTTTGAGAAACCCTATATATAATACATTGGTAGAGTCTTTTCAAGAGAACAGCGTAGATTAGCTAACTCTGTACACAAATACGAGGGTTGCTCAGAATCTAATGCCCCTTATTTTTTTTTCTCGGAAACTATTTATTAAAACTAAACAAAATTTGTACACAGTATGAAGGAATATCTCGCATACATATACTATTTTTCTACGTAATCTCCGTCCACTTGTAGGGCCTTATTCCAACGCGAAACAAGGGCATGTATGCCTTGCTTGTACCAGTTCTTGTCCTGTTCGTGTAACCATGTCCTCACTGCATGAATAACGTCGTCGTCGTCTTCAAACCTCCTCCCGCGAAGTGCATCTTTAATGCTTCCCGGGTTTCCCGACTTTTGTGGGGCCGTGCGTTGTCATGCAGGAGCAACATGTCTGCTGAATTCTTGTGAAGCCTAACTCGGCGGAAGCGCTTATTCAATTTTTTTAGCGTCTTGACGTATGCTTTAGGATTGATTGTTTCTCCTCTTGGCATCACATCCATAAGAAGGACCCCATCAATGTCCCAAAAGACAGTTATCATGACTTTTCCGGCAGACGGTGTTGTCTTGAATTTCTTCGTTCGTGGTGAGTTTGGATGACGCCACTCCATTGACTGCCTTTTCGTCTCCGGCTCAAAATGGTGTGCCCAGGTTTCGTCGCCTGTAACAATACAGGACAGAAATGCCTCCCCTTCAGATTCAAATCTGGACAACAATTCAGAACAAATTGCTTTTCTTTGAATTTTGTGTTCGGTTGTAAGGCTTCGCGGGACCCATCTTGCGCAAACCTTGGAATATCTTAGAGCCTTGGTAATTTTACTCGCACCTTCATTGCTAATTGAAAGCTGTATGACTAATTGCCGACTTGTGATGCGTCGATCTTGGCGAATAATGGCATCAGCGCGGTGCAACACGTCCGGGCTCGTGGGCATGGTAGGACGGCCAGAACGTTGTCTGTCCTGTAGCTCAGATTCTTCGCTTCCAGAAGCTTTAATTCTCTGCACCCAGCGACCAACGGTGCTCCTACACAGAGAAAAAGATTTCTTTGTATCCAACAAATAACCTTTCATTCAAATAAATAGTTCTTTTAAATAGTGGCAAATAAATATTTCTTTAATAGTAGCAAATAATTTATTTAGAAGTGTTTCTTTACTTCAAACATATGGTTTCGTTTTGAAGCAAATAAAGAAACATGTTTTCGTCAAAATAATTGTTATTTGCTGCGATTCAATCGTTTATTTGAAATTAATTTAACTGTATTTGACCTAGTAGAAATTATATTTGCTTTAAAAATCCCCTAGTTTAATTCAAATAAAGCATTTATTTCATTTAAAAATATTGTGTTTTAAATCAAAAATATTAGTTTTATTGACAAAAAAATGTTCATTTGACACGAATAAACATTTTTTTAAATACAAATAAGTACGTTATTCAAATGAAATAAATATTTAATTTCACTTAAATGTGCATTCCTTCAATTTTATTGAAATATTTACTTCAACCAAAAATAATATTGTTTTCATCTAAACAAAGACACATATTTGATATAAATATAGCTATATTAAAAATAATAAAAATAGATATTTTTGAATCTTGATTTTATTTGTAGGTGAATATAAACATTTAATTTAACAAATGAAAAACTAAATACTATAATGTATAAAAAATCCTAAATACATACTACTAATGTAAACTAAATAAACATACTTTTCTTAACGCTATTATCTAACTCACCATAACGTAATACTATTAAATATTAAGAAGATATAATTATATGGGTGGTGCAACTACAGTAATAAGCCTCAAAGTAAGTAATAACAAATATAAGCGTTAGCTACTTGTTTTCACGAAAATGTCACCATTTGCCATGACATTGATAACAGTTGGCATGAAATTAAGCAAATGATCCCCATTTACTATAGCATATTGGTTATTTTCAGTAACACAGATGCACGAACATGAGAGCAAAAATAAAGTGTTGTCGACGATTTGCACAATAAAAATACATTTTCATTTTTATCAACAAATATAATATAATATAATATAACGATTTTTCTAAATGATTCTAAATTGTCAATAACTTCAATTGAAATAATTAAATTTGGTCTGTATCTAGTATTGTTTTCCTCATACTAGTTTAGGCGATGACAAAATTTTAAGTGTTAACGAAACAAACAAATTATCATTTCATAAATTTTAAATAGAGGTACAACCCACACTACTGCTTACTTTCTGGCAATTCTTCATTTTTCAGTAAATGAACTAGTTCCTCGGTTATTTCTGAACTATCCGTTAGATGCTCTTTTCTGTTTTCAAAAACGTTTGTAAAGAACCGATTCATTCCAATTATCAATCATCAGCAACCCTTTGTCTGGGAAAAGTACATCAAAATCTAAGCCTACCTAAAATACAAAGTAATTATTAGAAACAAGTCAGAATCATTTTAGTAACACACTCACCAGAACATATCCTTTTGGGTTCTTTATTAGGGGCCACTCCTCG
The DNA here is from genome assembly GCA_014611495.1 of Limonius californicus. Lineage (NCBI taxonomy): Eukaryota > Metazoa > Arthropoda > Insecta > Coleoptera > Elateridae > Limonius > Limonius californicus. The sequence goes on along the minus strand of JABXWE010000878.1, from coordinate 16,818 downwards.
CATAAATCATAAACATTTGTGGCGTTACTGTTCCTTCGCAAAGAAATTGTATTTTTCCAATGTGCAGTAACTTCGTCCCATGGTTCACAGCGAGACTGAAGCCACAATCGACTTGTTTCTGCTGAATTGTCTAAAAATTAAAACGAAAACAGTAGTTATTAGTACGACAATTTTTTTTTCTGTTAGCTTAGTAATACCTGATAGTATTTCGTCCACAGAAGATGAAGGGTTGCCGACTCTCTGACTTTGAATTAAACCAACTCCTTTAAGTTTTGTTCTCTCATTGCGGTATTTATCTACCAGCTTGCCTCTGGCTACTCCGGATTTACCATTTTTGGAATTAGCTTTTCTGACAGGATTTACAAAGTAAGTTTCAATATGTTCCTTTGGAAAAATCTCTGTGATTTTTTTGGCAAGTTCGTGAAGATTGGCATTAGTTAAACAACTACAAGAATATTTTTGGTACCAGGTTACCCACTAATTAAGAAAGATTATGTATACAACAAACCTGTTATAACCTTGGAAGACATATTTTATTATGATGTCGACCAAATCAGATCTACTTTTTCTGTCCAAAATGTTCTCTTCGTTATACACTTTTAAAATGCAATTTCCAGTGTAAGAGCTTTGAAGCAATATTTTCAAGTCTAAATATTCGGTTGGGTTACTGCGTACATGCAGCTCTTCCAATCCATAAAAACTTTTGTGTAGTGCAGTGTTAACTATGCTGTTCAGTTCATCAGTTTTTATACTGCTAGCCTACAAAGTATATAAATTGTATCATTACTAATCTACAGTTAACAAATTAAATATTAGATAATCTTACACTAGACTGTTCTGAAGCACTATAGGAGTTACTTGGTGATAAAGTTTCAGTGGTATCTAATAGGTCATCACGGAAAACTATTGTGTTGTTTAAAATTGCTATAATTATATTCATTAAATTTGGATTGAAATTTAATTCGGTTCCCAATTTATGACATCCGGCGTCAACTTATTGGAAGCGTCCAATTCTATCTCATTTTCTGCAAAAAGAAAGAAAGAACCTACCTAAGTATCTAGTCTAGTCTTCTGTAGATCGCGGTTTAATAAAAAAAAGAATATCCAGTTTGATGGGTTAGGAAAAACTTTACATCCGCAAATCAAATTTTATATTTCCACATTTATATTTATAATTTACTAGGCATTTAGGGCAAGTGACAGTAACTAAAGTTACAAAATTCAGAAGAAATATGTAGCCAAATATTTACAAAGTGCTGCGCATTATCCCAAATAGCCTTATTCGGGTATTCACTACTATAATAAACATTTGGGGATTGTAACAGTCGGATAGACCTATTGCGAATGCTCTGCTGCGTATTGGTTTCTTTGTTTCATACGTCAAATTCAAAGTGCATACAACGCACAACTGAAGCAATCGGGTACTTCCCCAACAACGCGTGTAGCATTAATTCTTTAGTCGACTATATTTAACAATTTATATATTGTATATAATAAGCCCCTGCCTGCAATGCAATTAAAACAATAACGAGGGCTTCAAATTGCTAAATTACTCCTTTCCAGCATATAAGCAAGCATAAAATGGTAAGAAGCAGTTGTTGTGTGTAGTCTTAAAGCTTAACACAGTTACTTACCAGCAAAAGTATCGATTAAATTGCAGAATCCCCAGTCCTTTATAATTCCTGTTACACTATCACTTTCCATCTCACATGTATTATTTCTGATTATCAAAAATAAAGCGTTTACAAAATATAACATCCGTCCAACCAACACCACGAGCTGTACTAAAGACCGCTGATGCAATAAATGGTGTGGTGATTCCGGAATTCAAATAAAGATTTATTTGTTCCAAAATACTGAGCTGACCAAATGCATAATATTTATTTCAGTGTAAGAAACGTCAACGATATCATACGATTTATTTGATTCAAATTTGTGATTAAACCGGCAGTTATTTAAGTCAAATATACTTTTTATTGACGGGAACAAATCTCAATTTCAAAATTAAAACTATAAATTTCTTTAGGATAAATAAAGATACCTTTGCATTTAATAACTAAAATGTCCGTTTCTTTCACTGAAACAAACATGTATTCGATCCGAAACAATTATTCAAATAAATATAAAAGTTTATTCAAAAAAATGCTACTGTTTGATTCAAAACTTTGAAATTTCAGTCAAATATGCTGCAGTAGATCCAAAATAATGTTTCTCAAAAAAATATATTTCTTAATTCTAAAGAAACCTTTTTCTCAGTGTATGGAGATGCTTGAAGATTAAACAACTATTTCATTTAATAGCAAACATTTATTAATTTTTTGATGGTTAACCCCAAAGAATTCGGGTTACAACCCATTTATTACATAGCGGAAGATGGTCAACTAAAAATGAAAGCATTTTGAGAATTTGACGGATAACGTTATATCCTTAGAAGTTTATTAAATGATTAAGTTTCTCCCGAGTTGTAATAAATATTAAGTTTACATTATGATTTTTTTTTATTATGGATATTTATTTCCATAAAAGATCCTCTTCGGAATTGTTTGCCAACCTAATTTTTTCCCCCATTTCGGCAGTTTGGCTAGGTTTTCTACATTTTATCGTGGAAACTTTAACTGGAATAAATTCTGTAACTTGGACACTATTTTTGAAAAATTCGAAAACACGTCAATGATGGTTGTTCACTAGCTACATTTCAGATGCACCGTTCTTGGTTTATTTTCACCCGGAGGGGTACAACCGCCCCTAATTTTTTTTATCAATTCTAAGGGTATGCCGAGTGACACATCATTTGGAAGCTCATGTCAAGAAGAATGCATACAACGCCTGTTCTGTTTTCTAATTATTATTATAAGAGGTTACTTGTTAAACAGAAACAAATTTTACCATTTAAGTAAAATGCCGTTTAATGTAAAATATATTCAAAATGTCTTTCTTGGCAAACAGCCAATCCATAATTAAATCCATTTTATAACAATTCCGGTGAGATTTGCCGGATTTCACGCCGGATACGTTGCTCCAGATTTTCAGTATTGTCCGGTGTTGTTACATAAACCGTACTCTTGAGATATCCCCATAAAACATACTGAGTGAAGTAATGTCTGGGGATCTTGCCGGACATTCAACTGGACCTCTACTTCTAGACCATCCATTACGAAAATTTTGTCTAACTATTGACGAACGGAGATAGCGGTGGCTAAATTAAAACCTAGCTCATTTCGAAACAAAACTGCCAAACGTAGAACGACATTTTCTTGAAGAAAAGTAATTTATATTGCTGCATTACGATTGTCGAATATCTTCAGCATTGTCAGATATTATGACAAAGTCGTCCGCATAACTCAGGTGATCTCTGTCCATTATATTTATACCTATATTTTTCCACTCCATTTCACTAAAAAAGCAAATGATTTACCTTTGTTTAAATTTTCCAGTTTTTCCTTTTTGATTGATTTAAAAGTGTTTTAAATCGTTTTTGTCTGGTTTAAGATTGCTGATAATAGTTATTCAACCAGCTGACTGTTTACTTAAATAAAAAAACTTGTAATATCTAATAATTAAAGTAAATTATTTAAAATCAAAATCCAAATAAATTCTTCACTGTGTTTTAACCGGTGGCTAATCTTACTAAAGTTTTATGAAACTGTATATTCTTGGAAGATTTTTGTTAAAGTATTTACCAGATGAAATGTACTTTTATTTACTGATATATTCAAACATGTGAGAAAGTGCCACTTTAATAAAATTCTTATGTGTTTCCTCTTTAAGTAGTTCGCGGATGTTGTTTGTCTCTGCAGTGTATTGGCTAAAGTATTGAGTTTCTACGATACGTTTAAAGTTCCTTGTCAAATAAAGGTTAGTAATAGCATCATCGGTAAATATGAAATGTATGTGGAACTTTGTCCTTCATAATACCAAAAACCTTAATATTAGTGAAATAATCTTCTTTCCTGCAAAAACATGCTTGTGACAAGAAACCAGAATCCGGTCGACACTCCCGAATAAACAGCCGATGTCAAACAATAGATAGACAGCAACTAATGATACAGAAGTTCAACTAGATCATATAGTACGTGCTTCGCACCCCGAGAAGACGACAAGGATGTAAAGAAATCGTCTTGACACCTTGTATCTTTATTACACAAAATTAATATTGGCACTGAAAAAATTCTATTTTAACAATTACCTATAACAAGACTTTATTTGCATTTATAATTAAAACAAATTAATAATACTACTTGATTTATTTAAACAATAATATGATCACTATATTTCATAATCGTATTTACTACTTTATAAATATTTTTAAATAAATCGACTTTTTAACAAATCTTGCCTTGTACGTACCTCAGTACGGTGACATGAGTAGTTCTCTGCCTTCTATGTAGTGTCCGTAGCGTATGATGCAATCATTATGGCAAATCTGTCTGTCCTGGGTGGTATGCAAGATTGCGTGTCTGTTGGTGTTGGCCCATTCTTTGATGTTTTTGAATCAATATTTCTTCTTTCTCCCTTATCCACGTTTTCTTCTACAGTGCTTTCTAAGGCTACTCGTAATATGTCGTTTATACTACGAGGTGTGTTCAATTGAAACCCATTTTTGCTTTATTAAAAAATGTATTCAACAATGTCATTACAAATAATTACTATCACAGTTAAGGCCCTTATCCCATTATATTACTAACCGACGTATACCCTGCTCATAGAATTCTTTTGGTTGCTGATTGAAGAAGTCTTCCACAGCTATTTGTACTTCTGCGTCAGACTCAACATGTCGACCTTTTTACGCCTTTTTAAGCGGTCTAAAAATATGTAAATCGCAAGACGACAAATCTAGGCTATAGGATGGATGCTCTGAAACCCTCCATTTCTTTCGTTGAAGATTTTCTTTTACCACATTAGCAACATGAGGCCTAGCATTGTCATGCAGCAAAATGGCCCCACGCTAAGTTTTCCAGGACGTTTCCGTCTTATTGCTTGCTAAAGCTTGTTCAAAGTTGCATTTTACAGATTTGCATTGACATTTACTCCAGGTTCCTTAAACTCTATCAACAAGGGTCCTTCATGGTCGAAAAAATATGTTAACAGGTTTAAACTTCTTCGGTAGTGGTGAACTTGAATGTTTCCACTGCATCGACGATAACTTACTAGATGGCTCGTAGTAATGGCACCAAGTTTCGTTACCAGCAACTATTGACAGAAGAAAGTCATCACCATTTTGCCTATACTCTGTGAGGTGTTACAGGTATAAGCCCATTCGCAAGGATTTTTGTTCATTAGACAAGAGACGAGGAATCAATGGCGATCAAACTTTGCTGTAACCCACATTACGAATACTATGGACATATCCTACACTCGCACCAACAATTTCTGAAATTTCTTTAATTGAAATTCGACGATTTTCTCTAATAAGGCCTTCCACCCGCTATATTGTTTTCTGTTAATGCAGTACACCATGCACCTGGTCGCGGCTCATCCATTTTTATATATATAAGTTCCTTTCACTCCTCGTGGGAGCATAGGGCCTCCACAAAACGTTTCCATCTGGTCCTGTTGATGGCTAGTGCTTTTATTTCACTCCAGGAAACTCCCATTTTTTCAGCCGCTTTTATTATTGATCGTTTCCAAGTCATCTTGGGTCTCCCCCGGCTCTACTTCCTTGTGGGTTCCAATCTAGCGCCTTCATCGGAATGCTACCTATAGGAGTTCGTAGAGTGTCACCTATCCAATTCCATTTACGGCGTTTGATTTGAGTTTTCCATATTTTCTTCTTTTGTTCTTGCCCTGAGATCTATGTTGCTGATAGTGTTTGGCCAATATATGTGTAGTATTTTCCGCAGGTATCTGTTTACGAAGACTTGTATTCGGCGTGTAATTTCTTTTAAGACTTTCCAGGTCTCACAGCTATATAATAATACAGATTTGACATTTGTATCGAACAAACGGAGTTTAGTGTTGACGGAGTATTGTGTCGAGTGCCATATCTTGTTAAGTATACCGAACGCTCCTCTTGCTTTCTGGATTCTGTTTTGCACATCTGCAGATGTTCCCCGTTTTTGGTTTATAATACTTCCAAGATATATGAAGCGTTCGACCGCGGCTAATCCATAGTCCCCTCTTTTTCATTCTTAAATTTTCGGCACCATTCCTTCACAGTTTGGTACGCAATACATGCGTTTCCATACACTGCTTGCATTCTCGTATGAATCTGCGATGCCTGCACCCCTTCAGCGCATAAAAATTGTAGGACCACACGCTGATCAAACTTGAATGAATTTTCAACAACAAACGCCATTTTAAAATCCAAGTTTTAAAAGTCAAAATCAAATTCAAACGCCAGAAACTTATTAATGTGTTGCTTACAAACTGAACTAACATTAACAAACGTCATTTGAATGATTGCATTTGTTTTCAATGCTAGGTTGATCAAAGATGGATTTCAGTTGAACAAGCCTCGTATATCTCATATGACCGAAGCACGCGTTTTACGTCTCCCAATTAATTGCACAGACTGTGGTCGTGTGCCTATCTTGTCCAGTACTTCTTCATTTGTTGAGCGGTTCACAGGATTAGCAGTATTTTACAGTATAACCAATATTCGAATGCCTGCACTCGTCCTTCAGTGCCCTTTTTTCTTGTCCAGATTTCACAATCACGTAGTTGTGTGGACCATATCCTGTAATTTAGTACTCGTATTCTCAATTCTATCGACAGCTTCAAATTGCACAAAACATTCTTCATGTTAAAGAACCCTGCTATGGCGATTTCGATTCATCTTTTAACTTCTTGAAAGTGATCCATCGTCCCAGATATGTCCACGTTCTTGATTGTTTTGCCGTTAATTACGAGAGTGATGTTTAAACTATCTGTTTTACTAAATAGCATACGTTAAGTTTTCTTAGTGTATATGCTTAATCCCATCTGTGTTCAGCCTATCCATTAGAATTTGCAAGTCCATTTGGTTATCAGTCAGCAGGACTATAGCATCATCCGCATATTTTATATCAGTAGTTACAATTGTAAATAACTGCTGTTGTAATTCATTTCCTTTTTACATAAGTTAACAAAAGTGTATGATATTTGATTGAACCAAGTAATCCTAATTTTTTGCTTTAGTTTTCATGTTAAGGTTCACTTATGAGCTCATTTGAACTTCCACATAATTACCCTTGATTGTGATACTTTTAAGGAAAATTCTCTCGATACATTCCTAGTGCTAACTCAACTGACCTTAAGAAGAGGGTTGGAAATTATATAACGCATCGTTTTAAAAGCCAGTAATTTTTAACCGACTTAAGCAGGTTCTTATGAAGCCACTTCAAGTGTGTACATCCACCTCTGTACTAGCATAGTAAGGTCATTGTACAACTGCGTAATATAAGGAAAGATCATCACTTGAGGAATTATCCAATAACTTCCGTAGATCTAAAAAATTATTAGATTGTGTAGGATTTAAACATTTTTCGAAATTTTGATTAATGTATTTCGCAAGTAAACAAACATCAGCAACATATTTTCGTAGTTTTTTTGTATACATTACTTGCATATGTTAAGACAATTATGTAGTATAACTAATTAACATTTTTTCCTGGTTCTTATCCGTGGGAAGAACGAGTTCGTTCTGAAAGCAAGCGCTTGAAAATATCGTATGTTTTGAGAACTTACCGAAAACTTGATAAACTGTATTGATGTATCGAAATATTTCCTCAACAGCAGTAAAAATGCATTAGTATTTCGGCTGGAGTATACTTCAGGAGCGAATTATTAAACATATAATCAATAACATGAATTAAGGGCAGCAATTTAAAATAAAGTCGATCAATACGACATAATATTATTCTATATGTAGTCTTTTAAAAGGAAACAGTCTTAATAAGTTGCTTATTTGGAAAACTAGGGTAATTATATTTATCTACATTACAGTTGGTAATGGTTTCTACAAGAGACAGCATTTAAAGGTAATGAAAGTGGAACTTATTTCTTGTAATCACTTTTAAAATAATTTCAACAATGTTTTAAATAGTAAGCAAGACTACTGAAACTTATTTCAGGTAATGGATTACGGTTTATTGCAAAATTGCTACTACACATACGTTTTTTTTTAATTATTGCGATTACATTGTTACGGGCCAAACGTCGACTCGTAACCGAATAGATGGAAAAGGCCTGCAGCTTAGCTCAGAGGATTAGGGGGTATTCAGGGAAACGCTTACGGGAGGAAATCTTCCTGGTTTTGTACAGAGTGGGTCAAAATTACTGGGCGCCACCTTCCAAATACAGCTGATTGTAGGTCCTCGTGGAAGACCGAGAGACAGAGGCCAGCAGCTTACGGGAATCGGACTCGCCTTTATTGTGCCTCCCTCCTGTTTATAAAGCTTGCAAAATTCGTACATACAAAAATACAGAATGCACAGTAATAAAAGAGGCAGTAAATTTTAACACACATATAATTAGATTATTGGGAATGACAGAAGTACAAAAGAATGACAGCAAATGGTGATTTTATAGTTCCATATTAGAAGCTTTCAATTTGAACGTTCAAGACAAGAATAACTCGCCGCCGCTGGCGTACGTCATGTACATTTTCCAAACACCTACGTGGCCAGTGACGCCGGAGATTACAGAAATGACATGCATATAAAAAAAATTACTCCACACTTTGTAGTACACAATAAAAGGACAGTCGGCGACTGTAGGTCGCTTCTTGTTACATAAAAAAGGTTCAGTCCCTTGACTCGAAAAAGGGTTCTTTCTGCACAGCACAAAAAACTTAGTTCTTTACCTTGAATTTTGATGACGGCAGGTACAATTCTGGGGATGTTTTCCAGATGCAGGCAAAAAGGTAGACATTCTTCGAGAAAATTGCGAGAAGAGATCTTTGCTGCACAACCCTCGTAGTTCGTCGCAGCAACGGCACAGGTATAGGAACAACGAATGGGCTCGATACTAATCTGCCAAAGGCGATCGGCAAATTCGCAATGAATTGCCTTTTTAGGGTTGAAATCCAGCGTATTTTCTTCAAAATCCGACAGTTCTCGATATTCTGTTCACTCCACGGTGATAGCGATACGGGAATACACGCGATGGATACCCATCGAAAACATAAGCCGCCCCTACCGTACTGAATTTCTTAACGGCCCCCGTAGATGTAATTGGTAGACCGGAGTCGAAGGTTGATGACTGACTTCTTAATTTCGTAACGGCCCCCGTAGAAAGACTCAAGCGGCCGGAGTCAACGAAGATAGAAGGCGGGCTCCTTAATTTCGTAACGGCACTCGTAGATGGAATGAGCGGCCGGAGTCAACGAAGCTGGAGGACTGACTGAAGAACTCAACGCAACGGGAACGAGGATTCCCCAAAAAAAAATTGCACCACATTACGAAACAATTCTAGAATAAAATTGACACGTGCGTCTTCAGAGGATAAACATGTTCGAGAATTGTTTTTGAACGGCAAATCTAGCCTACAAAGGAAACTTCGAAATTGACCTCGTCATAAATCAATCTTTGAGAACAACAAAATAACCAAAACTGTTATCCAACATACAAACAGCCATTAAAATCGAATTTCAATTCCTATGAAGCGGAAATTAAAGTACGACATTAATCCAAATAGAGCGGCAAAATTTAAATGAACGTAACAACATATCGTATAGGGATCTGGTATATTAACCTACAGGAATATGTAAAAAAATACTAACACACATATGCTTTCTTTTCGGTGAGTAATGGAAACCAAGAGGCGGTCGTGGGCTAGAGGTTAGCGCGTTAGACTTCTACGCTGAAGGTCTGGGGATTAATTCCCAGTATCGGAACATTAAGTTTGTAACGGCCGTTCTTCCTGGTAAAGCAATGTTAAATTGGCTAGGTATTCTGCCTAGTAAATCTGCTCTGAAGTAGAAGTGTTTACACTCCACATGGTTTGGAGCCCACTTAAGCTGTAGGTCCTCCCTTTCTGTGGCACTTTAGCCCGCAACACAGGCATAGGAGAGAAGATTGCTATTCCTCGTAAGAGATACAGCGCTTGAAGAAGAACGGAAACAAGTTTTAGTTGAACGCAAAGAAGATGCGGCAACTTTTTTCCTGTTTTCTCTAAACTTAATATGGTTGCTATTTTTCAACTTCAATAAAAGTGTAACAAATTACTATATAAGTGTTAACTCTGAATCATCCTGTACAACAATAGCGTAGTTTATATACAAAACAGTAGTTAAGATTTCTACAGTACTAACACAGCCACTAAAAAAATTAAAGATAGATTCTGTGGCTACAACAAGAAAAGCAATTTTGATAAACCATATCCTAAACGATTTACTTTCCAAAATACGGGGTGTATATGTTACGGTCTTAAAATTGGAACGTTACAATTAATGCAAGAACGATTCCAAAGGTCGTACTATTATATGTTATAGAATTAATTACATTTAATATAAAGTTACAAGTGACAGCTCGTCCTCAAAGACTTTTGTGTTGCCATGTATTGAATCTGAGCAAATTAACGCCTTTGATGTTAAATCAGGTGAAGGGGGCGGCCACATAATTAGTTTCCCTTGACCTGTACTTTCTTTACAAAATTCATACTCAAGAAATCCTAAGATGATTATAGTGCACGAAGATGTTACATGAGACTTCTATTAAGATAGAGAACTTGTTTTCTAAGTTCTTATAAATCTCTTTTGAAACGCCCCCGTTATACGAACTTCGTTATGTCACTGAAAATATCTTAAAAAAAATTAAGTGTCTGTGCTACGTAAATTTATTTTTAATAATAATTCTAAGTTGCTGTGTCGTACAACTTCTAACCCGAAATTAGTACTCGGAGTGTACACGAACATATTATCACTGGACGGTTTCGTTCTTATGGCTTTTAAATTATAAACGTTCTTTCGTGCTACTGGGATATAAGAAATATTATATAAAAACATTCCCGTTAGATGAGGAAGTGCCTTCATGCCGTGTATGACGTATGTACGGATTGTATAATAAGTTCATACTAAGTAATCATTTTACTGCAATGCATCAGCTAGCTTGGAAGTTTCCAGTTATTGCAGGCTGTTGTCTAGTAAAGTGGTAGGTAGCATTATTACTTTTAGCAGCCGTAATTTTCCTACAAGGTTACTTATTATACAACTTCGCGACGTATAGATTGTACCATACGTGCATACATTTGAAGGTGTTAAACAGTTTATTGTAAGAATTTCCGCCTTGCATTGTGTTGTATATTTTTTCTACACATTTTAAAGATGTCACATCTTACTTAGATTTAATGATACTAAATTTGTTATTAATACATTTAACATATTGTAGGATAATAATTACAGCATGGCACTTAGGCAGTGCTTTATAAAAGTTCTGGGCATGAAATATAGCTGGCATTGACAGTTTTAACATGTTTGGTGCAAGGAAGTGTTTCATGTGTTATAGGAATAAAATAGCAAGTCATTCTGTCAAGTAATTGTTTGGGTAGGATTTGTTTTAGATCATGGTTTTATTTGAAAAATAAATTAAATATAAAAAGAAGATCTGTCAACAATGGACCTGAAAAATAGTTTAGCAAAACGTGCTTGTGTATTTTCGATTACTGAATTTAAATGTGGATGTCCAGAAAATGCAAAAACAGCAGAAATCCTTTAAAAATCCAGGATGTGGATTTGGAAGATCGCCAATTAAAGGATTCTGAGATTGTTACGGCCGTAGCCATCTCAGGTTAACGTACATTTCATATCTTATCTGAAGAATTAAATATCAAGATCTATCCGGAAGATGTGTGACGTATTTGCAATCGTCAAATATTAACGCAAATGTCTCAAAAATGTTTACACTGTTTAAAGGAAAATAAACTAAATTTGTGGATAGCATTTTGGTATACCACAATACAAAAAACAAAATCGTGATTCTCCACGACCAAAAGCAATGTCTGACAGAAAAGCAAGGACATATCTTCTAGGATATTAAAGATATACTACTGATAGATTATCTTGAACAGGGCTCAACACTAATGAGAGAGTACTGTGTTCACAAAAATATTCTCGAAAAAGAGTAATGGAGCCTCTACAAGTGTCGTTTCCATCGCAAAATACAATTAATTGATACCAATTATCTATCACGGCTAAACCTTCCTTGAAATAGAATTAATCAACCAATTGAATAATATTTTGCATACCTTGAGGAATCGGAATTTTGTGATGGCTTTGGCGCATCGCTAGCTCAAATGCATTTCTATTAATGGAGATTAGATTGAATAATTTAAAACGATGTTTTCTATTCAGTTTCGCTCAGACCATTCCTTTTTGAGATAATCCAGCTCTGTTCACGCATGCGAAAAACCGATTAATTTATGGTACTGAGAATTGCTAATATCCTAAATTATGTAGTTCTTGAAATATAGGGTATTTAAATGTTAAAATGTTAAATATGGCGTTATGGTAGAGTTATTTTGAGATATATTGTTCCTTTATAAATAATTTATTAATCAATAATAACCGCTAATAGCTTTAATGGGCCAGGCATAAATAATTTTTATGTATGTGGCAATAAATAATATTATTAAACATATAGTAAGAACTGAAACAGTTTATCGGAGTTGGCGGTGTATTATAAATTAAGAAAGGCAACGTTTGGTGCGTAAAACACTTAACAGTTTTTGTATTTCCAGTTTTAACACCCATTCTGTCAAGAATTTAATTGAACATTGTGAAGTTACTACAGTGTTACTTAAACAAATGTATAACAATAATTAATAACGGGTTGATATTAAGATTCTATAATGTTAAATTTGCAAATCATATAAATCTACTTTCTATAAGAATACTTCCACAAATCTACAGGTTGGCTGTTCCATTTACCGTTTCAAACAAAGTTTGTTGTGTACGCGAAGCGTTTCTACATTTCTGTATAATTTTCTTAACTACGTTACGTAACTACCTTTATTATGAATCGTTTAAATGCAAGAAGTAAAAGTGTTCTGCGTCGTCGATGGTCCATTATATTGTCGCAGCTGAAGAGCAAATGTAGGCTACTTGATGGCTAATAAATTATACATTCACACGTGAGGATGCACGACGACACAGGAACACACGTTATTAAAAAGCATTCTCAAATATATTATAATTGAATACAAGGTATATTTTAGCACGTTATAAACGTTGACAGGTGCATTGCGCGATTCACGTGTGCTTAATTATGGTTTTCTTTGTCACTTACTCCTTAATGACGTGTTACCCTGTCGTTGTTTTGCCAAGTCTAGTACATACAAGGTATCTTGCGAGCAAATAAAAATGCTTTGATGCATTCTCCTAATGGAAGTGTATTTATTCGCCGCGGTTGAAGGTCATACTTATTTAGCTGCAGCTAACATTTCTGTTGCATGTCTTTGTATTATCGTAGTTACTTACAACTAATGTAGAGTTTTAAAATATAATGTGTTGCTAAATTAGTAAGTACCTACTACCGCAGTAATAGATTAGATACTAGTTTCAAGCAGTGCAAATATACTTTTATTATCCGATCTTTTATCATTACACAATGTACTTATAAATTGTCGAATAGGTACTGAACTTGTATAAATGAGCGAGTATGTAATTTATTTATTAAAGGGTGTTAATGATTGGCAATTGCCAATTTAACCTTTACTGGTGTATTTAAGAACATACCGTTTAGTTGAATATTTGTTTTACAATTAAAAAGAGTTCTTCGGTAAAATGGAAATATACCATTAAGAGTCAAATATGCAACGATCACTCTAATTTCATAATGGACAAGCACTCGTATAGCTGCTCATACCTATATAATTGCACTGACTATACATAAATAAAGCAGATCTCCAAAGAAGAATATCGTTAGCATGGGCAAATTTCGGCAAACTACAAAATGTCTTCAAATTACAAATATCAAATACGCCTAAAGCTCGAACCTTCGACCAATACATATTACGTAAAGAACAGAAACTTGGGCCCTTAATAACACCATATTAGAACGACCAAGAATTACACAGAGAGCGATGGAAAGAAGAATCCTGGGCATTACACTTCGAGATCGCATAAGAAATGAGAAAATCCGAAGAACAACAAAAGTAACAGATGTGGTACAACGAATTTGCAAGCTGATATGGAATTGGGCGGGACACATCGCCAGGATGCAAGACGACCGTTGGACACGAAGACTAATAGAATGGAGACTACAGACAGATGACGGGAAAAGACACACAGGTTACAATTGGATGCAGAGAGCACAAGATCGACAAGAATGGAGAAATCTAGGGGAGGCTTACATCCGACGATAGATGACACTGCTGATGATGATCATGATACATAAATAAGATTTTGAAATACACTTTGCAATATATACCAATATCAATTTCTAACACTAATGAAAAACTAGTATTTTTTCAATAAACATTGTATATAATTTCTTTAGTTTTAAATGAATCAATAGAAGTCGTCAATTCCTCTGTTAACTTTTCAATCTGGCAACAACGCATTTGTTCGCGAGTACGTATGGATAACAATAAAATTTCATTAAATCAAGTGCAAATATTCATCGGCTGATTTTATTTAATTTTTGCACTACCTTTGGCAATTTTTTATCATCACTTATCAGTTTCTCGTCTTTATTACAGTTATGGATATTCTGGATACTAATTAAGAAAAACATTATGAGGAAGTCGCACATTGACGTAGCTACGACGATAATAAAAAACGCTAATTTAACCTATTTAGACTTACCTTAGCAGTAGTAAATGCAAATTTAATATAGGAATTATTACAAAAATTTAGAAGGAAAACCAGTAATACCTATAAAAAACTATTTAAGTCGTTTTAATTAGAAAACGTCATTACTATTACAATAAATTGCAGTACGCTTCGTGTATAAAATTGTCTTACGTTTGCACATTATAGGAAATGTTTTAATTAATGGTCGATGTTCTACCACCAATGCGTTTTGCCTTGAAAGATAACGCGACACAAAAATGACAAGATAAAGTGAAAGGAATTAGTTTCTTGTCAACCCTCTGTTTCTGTTTTATTTCAACGTTTTCCGTAAGAAGGTCTCTCTCAACGGTATTGATTTCTGCAACTAAAATATATACGGAGAGCTGATTTATATCAGTGTGCATAAATTTGTTTTTGAAAGTTTATTATTACAATTAGTTCATATTAGGATAATTTAAAGAAATATATTTGAATAATAATTCTTCTAATTTTTCCGTGATGTTTAAAACAGTTATAGGAGTAGGATTATGAGGAATTGCTACATGTTTAAACACTTAAAGCAGGTCCTTAATTATATTTAAAAATTGTGGATCGACAATTCCTATTGTTCGTGTATATAAGGCCTTTAAATTACAGCTTAATATATTCTCGCCTTTTCCACGTTTTCATTTTAGTTTCCTATTGCAGTTTTCGGTGATGATTTAGACAGTCTTGCTTTGCTGCATATTTACCTTATATTTAAAATATCTGACAGTGTTATTTTATTTTTTCAATGTTTATTTTAAATAATGCATTTTTTGCAAATTTATTTAATGTTTCAGTGGTGTTACAGAGCAATGGTATTTTTTTTTTCGATGATGAATTATAATCATTAGACGAGATGTAGTTGTACAGCCCGACAGCGTCTATAAGGGTTTTGAAATATACAATACCTACATAATTATTAATTTCTGTAATACGTTGTAATAGAATTTCCACAATTTGTAGTTATACAGGGTACAATTTTCTACCTAATAAATAAACCCCTATGCGTAGTCATTAGTAATACAAAAGAGTATCTTGATGATGGTATAATTAATTCGAGACTTATATATTTATCAATTTATTTTTCTTATGTACTCTGTTAAATGATTATAGTGCATGCTTAGTCGAACGAACAAACACATGGATATGTGATGTAAATGTATTCATGGTAAAACTTACTTTCATAAGGGAAGGATGTATATAAAAACGCGTTTAATTTATGCTTCAAACAGCTGGCAAAAGGTTAGGTTAGGTTACCTACATGATTTAGACGCAGGTGTTGTCTGTGCCTTTTTCCTTTTATTCTTTTCGCCCGGTTTTAACTAGAAACTGTTACAGTCGGAAACATTTTTATTCACAATTTGAATCGAAGGGCAATTACAGTTAATGAGCCTTTTAGCCGTATAGTAATTACATGCCAGTGTGCTTAAGTTTCATGTGTAATTGAGATCATTTAAAAATCGCTTAGGATTTTGTGTTTTTATGGCAATTTGCATAATTTAATGTCAACTTGGAGCACTCCAGCGAATACCTTCGTGGTACCATCGTGAAGTATGTATGTTGTTATAAATGCCCTTGCGTTTCATGCATAAAAAGAATTTGTAAGCATAAATTAAAATCATATTTATTGCATAATGCATTATTCACGTAATTGTTGAAGTACATGAGCTTTAATTGTGTATTCCATATGGTGGCTGTATAAAGAGTGTATTCGGGTTGTATGATTACTAGAATTTACAGTCGTGAGTACTAACAATAGATCTTTCCACTGATTTTGAACAACGACGTACTATTAATAAATATTTATATACAGAAATTCCTGCGTTTTGCTGTTATTCATTGGTTATTGCAATTAAGCCAAACAAAATACTTCTAAAATATAGCAAAAATTTGGTTCACTGTTGTAGAAGGATATTCTTAGCGGCCTGAATGACGTATGTAGTCTGCGTCCAATGAAAAGTTATTTTTTCAACTCCGTGTTTATCCTCGCCCCCCCCCCCCATTTTGCTCACTCTCCTACGTATAGCCCAATAACGGTTAGACAAAATAAGAAGGTATAACTTAAAATCCAAACCGAATACAAC
>JABXWE010000877.1:0-14068 GCA_014611495.1 Limonius californicus | reverse complement strand
CTTTTCTGTATTCCACAACAAGGTTCAGGTCCAGTGTATGCCGTTGTTGCACCTCTTTTTGCGAGTTCATCGGCTTTTTCATTGCCTGGTATACCCTCGTGCCCTGGAACCCACCATAGAGTTACATGGTTTTTGCTGGCCAGTTGCTTGAGGTTGCCTAGGCATTCCCAGACAAGTTTGGATTCACAGCTATAGGCTTTCGGAGCCTTTATTGCTGCTTGGCTGTCTGTTAGAATATCAATTGTTGCACCTTTATAACCTTTCCTGAGGTTTATTCTAGTGCAGAGGTTTATGGCATAAACCTCAGCTTGGAAGATGGTAGTTCTGGTTCCAAGGGCTTCATAGATGCGGCAGCCAGGGCCGTATACGCCCGCGCCAGTGCCTCCTCCCCCATCTTTGACCCATCCGTGTACCATTGGAGCGATCCTCTTTTAAATGGAGGCGCTCCTGTTGACCATGTTGCTCGGTCCGGAATGTTGACTTTGAAGAGTAGGTCAAAATTGTATGCTATTTGCACAACGTCCGATACGGTATACGCCGTTCGCTCTAAATGGGCGAGGTTTAGAATTTCTAAGTGGCCTGTTAGGTCCCCTGATTTAAAATGCTTGATCCTTGCGAGCGTCAGCGCATGTAGCATCGCCTCCTTTTGCACCTGTAAGCGTTATACCTAACATGGCTTCCATTGTTGCAGTTGGGCAGGTGCTCATGGCTCCTGTGATACTCAGACAGGCGAGACGTTGTATCTTCTCTAATTGTGACTGAGTAGTAACTTGTGTTGTTTTTGGCCACCATACAAGCGATGCATAGGTGATCATGGGTCTTATAATTGTCACGTATGACCAGCAGATCAGCTGTTGCTATCACTGCCTTCTTTTGGAGTTTTCTGATGTGTGAGTTCCACGTTAACCTTTGGTCCAGTGTCACTCCAAGGTATTTGACTTCATTACTGAAGTCAATGGTCGTTCCTTCTAGCGTGGGGGCTTTTAGATTTAGCTTCCTTCGCTTAGTAAAGGGGATAATGACCGTTTTCTTTGGATTTATGCTTAGGCTTTGACTTCGACACCATCTGTTAATAGTATCGAGAGCCATCTGCATACGTTGTGAAACAGTTGTGTCAAAGTTTCCACGTACTATGATTACTAGGTCATCCGCATACCCTTGTAATTCGAAGTCGTGTCGTGATAACACGCTGAGCAGGTCATCAACCACCACGGACCACAAAAGAGGTGACAATACCCCTCCTTGGGGGCAGCCTCTAGCTGCCGTTACGGTAATTTCTTCTCCTGCTAATTTGGCTGTGATCTCTCGACTTTCCAGCATGGTTTTAATCCATTTGGTAGTCGTAGGATCGAAGCCTTTCTTTTTGGCAGCTCTTTCTATGGCTTCAAAGGAGGTGTTATCAAAGGCACCCTCAATGTCTATGAAGGCACATAGAGCTATTTCTTTCGCCACGTATGTCTTTTCAAGTCTTTTAACGAGACTGCTTAGAGCCGTTATGGTGGATTTTGCCTTTTGATAGGCATGTTGGTTGGGATGAAGTGGGCGGTCTGGGAGGATCTCACTTCTCAGATACTGATCAAGTACCTTTTCCATGCCTTTTAGCAGGAATGAGGTTAGGCTTATCGGTCTATACGACTTGGGCTGGATGTTTGATCTCCCTCCTCCCTTAGATATGAAGACCACATTAACCTTTCTCCAAATTTTGGGTATATAGCTAAGGCAGAAACTGGCCTTATATATTTTGCAGATATTTGGCAGCAGGTCCTCTATACTTTTCTGTAGTAAGGCTGAAAAAATGCCATCTCCGCCCGGTGATTTATACGGTTTAAAGGCAAGGATTGCCCATTTGACTCTATTTGTCATAAATATCTTGTTGGCCAGACTTTTGATCCTCGAGTGTGGACGTATTACTTCCACTACCTCTGGGTCAGTTACATCTGTCCTGTAGGTGCGAGCACCACTGAAATGGTTACTTAATAGAAGCTCCAGCGTTTCTTTCGCGCTCTCAGTAAATTGTCCATCAGTTCTTTGTAAGTGACCGATGTCGTTTGTGTGATCTTTTGCAAGGACTTTCTGTAGGCGTGCTGCTGTTGGGGTATCTTCTATCCCCTCACAGAAGCTACGCCATGTCCTCCTTTTCGATCTCCTAATTTCTAGGTTGTATTTTGTGAGGGCATCTTCATATTTCTTGACGCTTCTGTCTTTTGGCTTTATTGAATAGCCTTCTTGTTTCAGATCGTAGAATTTCTAGTTCCCTATTCCACCAGGGCACTTTACGTGTTACCCTTCGGCTTTTCATAGGGCAACTTGCTTCATAAGCGTTATGTACGAGATTTTGTAGAATTGTTGAGGCTATTTCAAGATCCTCCACTGTTTCTACTTCAGTTTTAAGTTCATCCACTTCGGATCTGATGTGCCACTTGTAGAGGCACCAGACCGTCAGTTTTGGGACCCTTACTTGTTCATTATGTTTACTCATAGCTTCTAGATCGAATCTAATATGTTTATGATCCGACAGTGAGGCTTCGCGAGAAACATACCAATTTTTAAGAGTTGCGCTAATTAGGGGTTATATCGAGTACCTCCTGCCTCACTCTTGTCACAAAGGTAGGTTCGTTACCTTTATTAACTATATCTAGGTTAGCTGAGGATAAAAATTCATAAAGATTCTCACCTCTCGTGTTGATGTCCGTGCTGCCCCATGCTAAGTGGTGCGCATTTGCATCGCAACCCAGGAGGAGGTGTCTGTTATTTTCATCGCAGTATTTGATGAGGTTACGGACCTCTGTAGGTGGCGCTTCTTCCGAATCCCCTGGGAAGTACGCCGAGGCAACAACTACCTCTTGTTTACCCCCAGTTGTCGGCACCACTGTTGTTGCGACCAGATCTCTAGAAAGAAATTGTGTTAAGAGAATGCATTTTACAGTGGGCTTTACGAGCTGCTCTAGGTGTTTCAATGCCCTTATTGTCCTTTGTGCATAATTCCTTGTGTTGTCCTGCGTGGCATTAAGCCCAAAGAAACAACAGCAGATATCACCAGTGCTATTATATACACATTTCTATTGAATATAATGCACTTGAATTAACTTAATTTGTTTATACTCCAGTTTGCCCCCTTTTTTGTATTATATGCCGCTGGGTATTCTTTGTTATGTTACGGCACATGATATGATTTTAGAAATTCGAGGTATTGGGATTAAGAATATTGCAGAAACATTGCACATTTCCTATGAACGTGTGTGTCACAAGATTCGTCATGACTTGGGTATGAGAATGCTTTCGGCCAAATGGATTCCAAGATGCTTGAACGTTGATCAGACGCGCGTTCGATTGACAACGTCAAAGGAAATCTGCCGCCGTTTTGCAGAAAATTCCTCAAACTTTCTGGATCGGCTTGTTACTATGGACGAAACGTGGATTCATCACTGTGACCTAGAGACTAAAGAGCAATCCAAACAGTGGAAGCATGTTGGTTCTCCGCGATCCAAAAAATTTCGTGTTCAAAAATCGGTCGGCAAGATTCTTGCTTCAGTTTTCTGGGACGAAGATGGGATAATTCTGATAGATTATTTGGAACGGGGTAGAACTATCACGGGAGCATATTATACAGAGTTGCTAACTAAATTGCGTAAGAAAATTGTGGATAAACGCCGCGGAAAAATTGCCAGAGGTGTGCTCTTTTTGCAAGACAACGCTCCTGCTCACAAGTCGCTGGTAGCATTGCAAACAATTGATGAAATTGGTTTTGAATTGGTTGGCCAGCCACCCTATTCTCCTGATTTAGCACCGTCAGACTATTATTTGTTCCCAAAACTCAAAATACATTTGAAAGGTAAAAGATTTTCGACAAATGACGAAGCAATATGTGTCGTTGAGGAGTGGTTTGCAGACCAAGACAAAGATTTTTTTTAAATGGCTTAGAATTACTTTATGAACGTTCTGCTAAATGTATAAGCCTTAAAGGAGATTATGTTGAATAAATAAAATTTGGTTTTGAAATATTATGGCGTTTTATACGGTAGGCTAAGTACTTATCAATACCCCCTCGTACATATATGTAAAGTTAGCTGCAGTCTTTTAATGAAAAACGTATAAGTGCATCTTGATCTTAGTAGTGTTATGTGTGAAGGAACGGTATAACTTACTAACATAAAAGTTGATAAGGTTGTTACGGGCCGAACGAGTTTTTTCGTCGGACCGCAGCAAGGAAGATGGAAATGCCTTCGGCTTAACTCACCACCCTCCAGGTTACAGCTGAATGCAGGTTCTTGTAGGAGGACCGAGAAATCAGCAGCTTATGGGAATCGGACTCACCTTTATTGTGCCTCCTCCTATATATAATACTTACAGTGTTCATGCACAATACAATACACAAGCCATTACCAACGAAGCACTGGTAACAGGGGAAAGCAATCACTGTACATTGGCATGTTTTACCTTAGTTTTTTTCGGTAGGGAGTAGAGAGAAAGGCACAATTTGGGGTGTTCTTAGGTTCTTCGAGAAACAGACAAAAAAATCGCAGGCGCGCTACTGAAGACTGGATCACGATTGCACCAGCAATCGCCAAGACGTTCTTTGGGAAACGGGAATTTTCAAGTGTTCTTGCCGTTAGGAACGAAATGGGGTTAGATCTTAATCCGCATAAACGATAAGCAAATTCGCAATGAAGTGTTTTCCAAGGGTTAAATCCAGCGTGTTTCTTAAATCCGACACTTGTCCATGGTTCTATTCACCTCAGCAACAGCAATACTAAAATACACGCAATGGACACCCATTGAAACCCAAGCCGCCCCTGCAGTACTTGTCGTCGGCGCTGAGGTCTTAGCAAGGAACCGGGTCGAAAGAAGATCTTAAGTTGACTCCCAAAAAACACAACGCGATTATGCAGCAACTGGAAGTATTTAGTCATATTACGAAATACGTTTCAAGGATTCTAGAACAATTAAGAGGTAGGGCTCCATCAAGGGCAGGAAATTTCCAGCAGAATAAGACTTTAATCCGTAAGAAGCGGCAAAATCAACCGAACATAACAAGGTTTTGTACAAAAACAATACAGAATCACATCTACATGTTTTGTATGAACATCAAGTAATTAACAAGTTGGATAACTATCATTGTAATTAAACGAAACTCTGTGTGTTAACATTATTTTAATTTCAATAGTTAAACCAGTATTGCGGGACAGGCGAATGCTGACGAAGGGGGGACCCTTCGTACCATTCCCCAGAAATTGCTACATTCAACGACGAGCGAGGGGCGAAGGGAAAGACGAGAAAAGGGCGAAAGAATGGAGTGGAAAGGGAAAGGAGAGAAGAAGAGGAAATGGGGAGGGGGAGAGAACTGGAAGAGGGCAAGAAAAAAGGGAAAAAAGGGGGATAAAAAGCGACGAAATAAAAAAAATAGCAAAATGGTTAACGGAGGGAAAGAGGAACAAGGGAATGGGAGCAAATGGGGTGACAAAAGGGGGACAGTGGTAGAGCAATAGAAATAAAAGGAAATGGTGGCGAAGAATTAAGGAAGGGGGTAAGAATGAAAAAGAAATGAGAAAAGTAAAAAAATTTGGAGAAAAGAAAATGGGAAGGAAGAAAACTCGGGTGAAGAGGGGAAGGGAGGAGCAGTTGTATTTTATAATAGTGTGTGCCCATAGGTACAAAGGTGCAAATATTTTTCTGTCCTTTCAGGAGATCAGGCTACTTTGGGCTATTGGTGGTCTCACAGCAGAGCCTTCCGTCGACTCGACGGATACCAGTGGGTAATGCACTAGTGCGCATTTGCACACATGCCGAAGCACTGCGCTACGCTCCGCGCTTCGAAAGAATCCGTATTAAACTCCAAAACGCACAAATGATACTAAACAGCGAAAAATAGTGCATTTTTGTAATGTTGGCTTTAAGATTTCAGCAGGGGCTGGTTAAGGTTAAGATATTGTTGTCGGATTTATTTCATTCAAATTGTAAAATATTCGTCTCCCTCATAAATAATATTAACCGGCCCTTTTTAGCGCCGACTACCGCAACGTCAGTAGTTGTATTAGTATTACGAAGCTTTCACAGGCCTTAGAGGCCCATCGCTTTTGGTTTGAGACAAGGCTAAGTTAGTTTGTGCAATGCACTACAGAGCCCGTCTCTGCGAGTTACCATGTTGGTGCGTAACCATGCTTAACCTGCTTGGTGTATGGATGTTTTTTGTTTATGGTCTTCTTACTCCTCTAATGCGACCGTAACACGAGGAGTGCCATTAATTTGATCCCCAATGGCAAATACCCTAGAAAATTTGAATTTTGAGGTATTAACAGTGGCGTTCGTAAACGGCAGGCCGGAATGGATCGGTTCCGGAATATCTCATACCCCCATGAATCTCCAGCATATCTGCAAAAGCGGACCGACGCCGGTGCCATAACAATCGATAGGCAAGGAATTGATCACGACCCTGCAAAAATTTGTTTTTTGAAGTCTATCCGAAAGGTTTTGGGCCGGATTGCCACACACCTAGCTCCGTAGTAGTCTGTTAGTTACGGAGTTATGGCGCCGATTCAATCGGTTCTACCTGTACGGATAGTAGACGCAACTTTCGTTTCGACAGTGCAAAAGCCATCGCGGAAAATAATCAATTGTACCAAAAATCTGGGCAAAACCTTACCCAGCCGCGGAAAACTACTTGCGAGCCGGCTCGAGCAACAATATAATCGAAATTTTCTATTTTTCGAAACTGTCGCCTAACAGTACCCGAAAGGTCACATCTGGTGCTCCCAACCTCATCTCACCAGGTGGTGTGGTTCCGGAGTTACATCCATTTACAGAAATTCCTTTTGAGGCCCCTGGCAGCGGACTGTGTAACCCGATCGGAACGATTCAGCGCTACCGAGTAGTATAAACTACGGTTTTGAAATATGGTATTTTTTTAATAGTGCGAAGCAAAATAAATGTTTGTACAAATAAGGTATACTATAAGTACAACTTATATAATTTTAAAATATACTAATTCCAGTACTGAATTTTCAGAAAGCAATTACCTTTGGAACTGCGTTACTTCATATTGTCAATTATGCACTTATACCCTTTTTGCATCAACCCCTTCTACTATTTCTACCAAATATGCAACCCAAAAGAAAAAAAAATTAAACACATTAGTGTATACGAGTTTCAATTCAAAACACCTATAAAAACACATAGGTTGCTACTTAAAAATGTGCATCTTTTTATCATTTACGGTCAATTTAAGTTTTAATGTCGATTCAGAGCTTTACGTTTAAAAATTAATATGTTTTTTGTACATGGAATAATCGTCAATGGCAATGAAATTAGAAATCAGGTCGTTCAATAGGTAGGTAGCATTTTTCTTCAATCAATAGAATGTCTTATAAATTATTACATTACCTATTATAGTGTCATCGTATTGTCCCCAAGAGGATTCGTATTGCGACGGTAATAAAACGACATTTTGTAGGTAATTTGTTTTAAATGTGAATCTCAAGGCCACTCAGCATTCTTCTGCTTAATGGACGTAACATATGACGAATGATAATTTTTTCCAGGTGTTAGTTTAATTATTTTAAGCCTGATTACAGCAAGAAACAAACAACAAAGGAATTAAATAAACTACAAATTTCTAACTGAGTAATAGATAAACGAAACTATTAAACAACGCAATCTTAATCAAAACCGAAGGTAACCGAAATTATAAACATTGGATCATTGCATCTACGCATGGTATTTATTGTATTGTTTACTTTGTGTGTTTTCTAAAATACGAAACGTCGGGATAACCCATAACATTCTGAGCATGAAAGCAAGTTATGAATCATCGTTATCGTGTGCACTTAGGACGTTTCCAAATTTATATTTTGAAAGAAGTACAAATACTACAAACTATATCTGTTCGCGAATGAAAGCAAACCAGATGGTCTCTATTCGTTTACTTAGTCTGCGAATGCTTACAAGAAACAGTTAACGTCCCAAAATTCTGTAAATTCCAAAAGATTTAATACAAGCAAAACAGTTGTTGGTGCAGAATGCACGGATGCAGCCGCTGCAGTAGAGACCCCCTGATGTGTTCTAATTAACGCTAATCAATTGAACATCCTCATTCAGTTAATGTGGCTAAAACAATGTTCTCCTGGGATCTGCAATGACGTTATGCGATGTGACAGTAAAGTATAGGAAATACAAATCTATAAGACCTATCAAACAAAAATTATTAGCGCTTAAAACTGAATAACATTGAAAAAGGAACTGCAAGGTTAACTGAATAATAATTAGCATGCGACTATTGGCATAGTTATACCAAATTTTCCACTGTTTTGGCATCGTAAATATAGAAGAAATTAAAAGATCTACGAAACCTAAAAATGTGTTGTTCAACTTGCTATCACGAGCATGTTCTTGTTATGTTATGATAATTAAGTTATCATGACTGCTTAAAACCTACACTGCTCCAAGAAATTAACGCACCAATTATTAATGTTGCGATAAAAGAAAAGTAGTACGCTATCTACTTCAACCAAATGCATGGAATGCATGTCTGATACAAACTTGATAGACACATCAGGTTACTCTTGGTCTGTTTCTACATCTTTAACTTTGTTAAAAAATTAATCAGTTTTACATGCGCATTTACAATTTACTTGCAGTCTCGTTACTTTAAAACGTATCACATCGTGTAGCTGTCATCAAACAATTGCGTGTACGATCAGTTTTATTTACAATGCAACTTATCTCAAGAAATTTAAGTCGTGATGAGTGTCACAGCCTTTACTTTGTCCAAGAAGGGTATTCTTTCCGCGCTATCGCTGACAGGCTTGGGATGAACCACACAACCATTTCTCGGGTCATCATTTCAGAGAAACTAACGAACATGACAGGCGACCAGGACAAGGGCGACCACGTGCTACTACCGCTTTAGAAGATCGTTTTCTTCGAATGCGTGCACTAAGAGAGCGCTTTACCACCACAAGAGCCATCAAAAGACAACTTTCAACAGGACATAATGTGCAGATTGGCACTGCAACCGTTCATCAACGTCTTCTGGACGGAAATTTGAGAGCCAGATTACCAGCTGCTGGCACACAATTGACTGCAGACCACCGCAGACACAGATTGGATTTTGCTAAAAACCACTGGAATAGTGAAGATTGGAGACGCATTTTGTTAACAGACGAGTTTGGAGAGTTGTGACAGGCGCATTCGAGTTTTTAGACGTCAAAATGAGCGATATGCTCAATGCAATTTTGCCCCCACGACTGTATTTGGTGGTGGCTCAATAATGGTATAGGGACGCATATCTTTCACGGCCCGCACAGACCTACACATCTTCCCCAACGGCACTTTAAACAGTCAGAAGTACATTACGGATATCTTAGAAGAATATGTTATGTTATACGCCCCATACATCGGAGACAACTGCTAATTAATGCACGACAACGCTCGGCCCCACACAGTCAGAGTTGTGCAAGAATTCCTAGACGACGTTGGTATTCCTGTTATGCAATGGCCATCCAGAAGTCCGGACTTGAATCCGATTGAGCACCTTTGGGACATTTTCGGAAGATAAGTACAATCTCTTCAACCACCCCCTGCAACTCTTAACGACCTAGGGAATTCATTAGTGGAAATGTGGGATAATCTTGAAAAAGAGCAGTTAAGTGTATTAATTTCAAGCATGGATCGTCGTTGTAAGCTGTCATAAGAAGTCGAGGCGGAGGCAGCCTACTGAACCTATAAACTTATAATTTTTCAGTTTTCGATTTTTGATTTTTTTTATTTTTGCTTGAATGTTGTTAAATTACGTTGATTGTTTTTAATTTGGATAAAATATGGTTTACTTAATTTTAAGCATTATCTATGATTAAACGTACTTCATTACATACAACACTTTAAACAATATTGCGATTGTTAATTGTGGTGGGCAAATTTCTTGGAGCACTGCGTATTAGGATTTCATACTAAAAAAAGAAATAAACATATAGAGGAAACTGAAACAAACAAAATTAATCTTTGGGAAGAAAGCGGAGAAACTCATAAACAGGGGCGCGCCAAAGGAATTTGAGGCCCGGGTGCAAAATTTTCTTTTCCGTTCATATGCAGTGCCGGATTTAAGAATTTAGAGAAGCGAGCAGAAAGCTCACCGCAGGCTAATAAATGTTTTTGACATTGCGACATCTTGAATTAAAGAATTTTTAACTCTATGTAATTAATATTATTATAAATTAATAGTCAATGGTAAATACACCACCGAGGCCCTTATACCGAAACCAAAATAAAATTTTAATAAGATCTAAATTTATTATTCTGTTAATGTGGTGAAAAATTATGTATCGAGTAGGTATATATTTTATTAAACATTCGGGAAAATCTGTTTCGTAAACTTTAGCATAAATACACACACATATTCTAAGAAGAAACAGTTTAATTGTAAATCTGTACTCCATTTTCAACATGACTGAAGATCACTCTAATTTAATTTTTTTTTTAAATTACTTCTAATTATTAAAACGGAGCCTCTCACCGCCTTTGAATGTTGCCGCCCCTGAATGTTGGGCCCCTGAATGCACCGCCCCTGAATGCTTCCGTCCCTTAGTGCTGCCGCCCGGGTGCGGTGCACCCCTTGCACCCCCGGGTTAGCGCCCCCCTGCACGTACATTAGTAAGGGATAGACACATAAATCTCATGATCGCTTTATGTGAAGAAAAAAGTCATAAAAATAAAAATTAACACAGAAAATGATCACCTTGAAAAGGGGAAGAAGGGTTAGGAGCATATATCTGAAAACATACCGACAAAAAACATTATGAAAAGGAAAAATAACATAAATGAAAAAAAAGCAAATCGTAATTGTTCTTTGGCGTGCTTTAATATATAAAACACAGTTGCACCGCTGTGCCAGCAAATTGAGTGGGTAGGCGAAATGAAACTAGAGTGTTAACTATGATAACTTTAATTAATTGATAATTTCACCTTAAACATACTACGAGGAGCCCTGCAATAGGGACAAGCTACTCCTCGAGCATTTAAAACCCAACTGGTCTAAAACTGCTGCCAATTTCCGCACCCAGTAAGCAATATAATAACATTAAATACAAACAGTTCTTGGAATAGGCAAGCAGCTTATATAATACAAAAGACCACTTAACTAAATGTGCCTAAACTGCATTTGCAGGTAACCGCTAGAATTATACAAATATGCATACCTGACGAAAAGTACAGGTAAAGAGGTAAAGTATGAAACGGGCTTTAACATGCCGCCCACGTTGAAAGACTCAACTTTCAAAAGGAAACGACGATAAACCTAACACAAAAATACAGAAACATAGAAATACTTATAATATAATACAATGTCTATTTATAGTCTGCTAAAAGGCTTAAGACACTTCCTCAATCTTCACTTATCGGTAAAACACAAATTTTTGTCACTGCGCGTCTTGTCACATTACCACTTACAGTTTTCACAGAAACCACTCTTATTACGCCGTCTGGTCCGGGATGAACATCAGTAATGCGGGCGATCTGCCATTTCAAAGGGGGCAAGTTCTCGTCACGCAAGATAACCAAGGCCCCAATATTTAATGAAGATTGGTTCTTGGTTTTCCATTTGGTTCTGTTTTGCAACTCACACACGTACTCGATGCTCCATCGTCTCCAGAAATGCTGCATGAGCTTCTGAATGTGCTGGTAGCTATTTAATCTATTATCTGCTATATCCAACAGGCTTGGCTCAGGTATCAGCACGGTTGGTCGTCCGATCAGAAAGTGTGAGGGAGTTAATGGTTGCATATCATTAGGATCCAAAGAAAGGGGGCTTAAAGGACGGGAATTTAGGATAGCTTCAATCTGCGTCAACAATGTATATAATTGACTGAAAGTCAAATGAGCATTTCCCATAATTCGTCGCAAATGAAATTTTACGCTTTTCACTCCTGCCTCCCATAAGCCGCCAAAATGTGGTGAACGGGAGGGAATAAAATGCCATGATACATTGTCCTTACTCAGTGACTCAATAATATCATTTTGATTTTTTGAGTTTGCCAAAAAGGTGTTTAATTCTTTGAACTCAGAAGTAGCACCTACAAAGTTTGTGCCATTGTCGGAATAAATATTTAATGGAAGGCCCCGTCTAGATATAAATCTACGCAAAGTTGATAAAAATTCCTCTGTGCTAAGATCATTGGCTAACTCGATGTGAATGGCCTTTGTGGCAAAACAAACAAAAATGCATATAAATGTTTTAATTAATTTAAATCCCCGCCCAGGTTTATTGCGAATTAGGATAGGACCTGCATAGTCCACCCCACAATTATAAAACGGAGGCGAAGGCGTCAAACGCGTTTTAGGTAGCGAACCCATAACGTAATCTATGGATTTAGGCTTAACTTTGAAACAGGGAATGCATTCCCGAATAATTTTTTTAATGATTTTTTTACCAGCAATGGGCCAATACTTTTCACGCAAAGAGGCTAGCAACAAATTGGTGCCGCCGTGCAGAAGGCGAATATGTTCGTTTTTGACTATTAATGTAGTTAAGTTATGCCCAGCAGGCAATATTATGGGATGCTTCTTAGAATAGGCAAAATTTGATTGTTGAATGCGTCCTCCAACCCGTAAAATCCCTTGGTCATCAATCAATGGGTTTAACGATAATAGCGTACTTTTTGTATTAATTTCGCGCCCTGCTGCTAACTCTGAAATTTCTGCATGAAACATCTCTTCCTGCGCGAGCTTAATTAATCGAAGCAATGCGCTTTGTAATTCATGGGTCAGTAATGGACCATATGTGCGATTGCTAGAACTTGCCTTTGTGTTGTTAAAAAATCTAAAACAATATGCGACGACTCGCTGCAATTTGCAAAGGGAAGAGTATCTTTGGAAAAGAGTAAAATTATTTAATAGGGTGCATATGTTTACTACAGTTCTCGCTTCATGTAAGTTACTATCACATTGAACTTGTGGCGCGGGGCAAAACTTAAATAATTCATTTAAAAGAAATTCTGGACCATTCCACCAGAGAACAGCATTCTCTAATTGAGATGGTTCTATACCACGCGAAACTAAGTCAGCGGGATTTTCGTTAGTATTTACATGCCTCCAATCGTTGCTATCCGTTAGCCGCTGTATTTCGGCAACCCGGTTAGCAACAAAGGTTTTCCATTTATTTGGAGCTGATTTTATCCAGCTTATTGCTATTGTAGAATCGCACCAGTAGAATTCATTATTAAATTTAATTTCCAACGATTGCTTAACCTTGAACGCTAAGTGCGCTAAGAGAAGCGCCCCGCATAGTTCTAACCGCGGGAGACTAATATTTTTTAACGGCGCTACACGTGATTTTGCAGTGAGTAACCTCACATGGCAAACACCCAAATTATCAGTGCTGCGGATATAAACGCAGGCACCATAGGCAGTTTCCGAAGCATCGCAGAAACCATGCAGTTCGATAAGCACTGGCCCCTTGCATATAACATGCCGGCGAATGTTTAGGTTATTGATCACCGGAAGTTGCTCTCTAAACGTTGTAAATTTGGTGTGGAGATCGAGTGGTATTGACTCATCCCATGATAGGTTGTATTGCCATAGTTTTTGGATTATCAACTTGGCCGTTATAATAATCGGTCCCAATAACCCTAAGGGGTCGAAGATTTGCGCTATACAAGACAAGATTGTTCTTTTAGTTACCTGTTTTAAGTTGGAGTCCCGTGCAGAGTATTGTAAATTGTCTGCAGAAGGGTTCCATATAATTCCTAAAGTACCTATATTATCCGATATTGGGATTATCCCTTGCTCCAAACCGCTAGCAATGTTTATGTTTTGTAGAATGGTTTCATCATTTGACGACCATTTACGTAATTCGAAACCAGCTGATGCTAAAATTTTTGAGATTTCATCTTGTGCCTTAATGGCGCTTTCTCTGGAATCGAAACCTGACAAGAGATCATCAACGTAAAAATCTCTTTCGATTATGCGGGAGGACAATGGATATTTATCGTGGAATTCTTGCGCAAGTTGTTTGAGGCATCTCGTGGCTAGAAATGAAGCTGACGCCGTACCGTAAGTTACGGTGTTTAGTTGATAACAACAT
>JABXWE010000876.1:0-63103 GCA_014611495.1 Limonius californicus | reverse complement strand
AAAAAATCGATTTTTTTTATTTTCGCGGAAAAAGATTCTTTGACGCAAACAAATAACAACCGTTAGAATAAAAAAAATATTTTTCTAAAAAAGAGGGGGAGGGGGCCGGGGCGCTTACATATATCCACGAGTGTAATATTTCTTTGCATATTCATATGCTCCATTACGTACTGAGCGATTCAGTGAAAACCCCAGCTTCCTATCTTTTTTCGTTTATTAATTAAAGGAGTTTGAAGTTTCAAACTTCCAAGCTTCGTAGAGGGCGCCACAGGAAAATTACGGAGTTCTTCAAAAAATATATCAATAGCCCCTTGCGAGGTCTATCGACATATGAAGTTTAAAAAAATTCCTTGGAGCAGTTTATGAGAAATAATTTTTTGATAATTTCCAAAATTTTGAAAATTCGTAATTTAGGCCCCTTATAATTTTTCAAAAAACTTTTTATATCACCTCATTTTACCCTTCATATACTATTCAGAAAATAAAAATCATTTTAAACGATTCATCCGTTTTCGAGTAATTGGGCGTTAAAGAAAATTTTCAAAAAATCATATCGCCCTTCATTTTAAAGCTAGCGAGTTCGACAAAAAACTAACAGATTTGTCTTATGACCCTCTATCGTTATCCGCGATAAAAGTTTCAAAATTGTAATCACGAAAAAAATGATACCAAAAAAACATGCGTAACTTCCGCTTCCGGTTTCGGATTTTTTTGAAAAGCTTATTTTTCGATGAATTTTCGATACACCCCCGCATTCCAAAGCGCATCAAAATCGGAGCAATACTTTCGGCTGTAGGAGCGTCACATACATACATACATACGTACGTACGTACATACCCACCCACAGACAGACATTTTTTAAAAACAACTTTTTTGGGTTCCTAGAGACCCAAAACGGATATTTCCGTTAAAATCTCGATTTCGAAAATTTTCATGAATTCAGTACTTACCCTATACCTATAAGGTATGGGAAAGTAAAAAGCAATGAACAAAAAAAAGAGTCTTCAAAGTACTATTAACTCACACGAAAACGAGCATGAACTAGTAAAACAGGTTACTTAATACTAATCAATAGATTTAATGACAGATGTTCAATCAACTGTTAAAAAAATAAACTATATGCAATCGACAACTAGTTGATTAACTTCGGCCTTTTAGCTATTTATCTTTAACTTTCAATATCTCGGTAATAAATTAATTTGTGCCGTATGTTTGTATGAACTTTTTTATTTCGTGCTAGAGAACACATCCCTGAAATAGTGCCGTGCAATTCTGAAACACCGTGTCTATATTTATTAAAAATATCATGCTGTGTTAAAAACTTCACCCCTGTGGGTATTTAAAGATTTATTTACTTTGGTAAATTTGTGTAAACTTGATACAAATTTTTTTAGTTAGAAATTTTGCTGTTTACGGACAGCAATATATAATATAGTGCTACATTTCCAATTACAGTTGGCACTGTTTTTATTGCAATTACCATTACATAAACGAAGAATCTACAAGTTGTATTCACAAAACTAACACAGTAAACAGTAGGTCCATTTTTTGCACTTGTTTGGGTTGTTATCTACTTTTCATAAGGCGAGTTCTTTAACCCCTTCACTACCATTGAACTTATTGTGCTACCCTGGAATTTCTCTCTTGAAAACAACAGTCCCCTAATACTGCATGGTTACCATATGTACTTGAGTGTGTCAGTTATGTATTGTTGTCGTTATGTAATTTTAATATATGAGTGGATAGAGAAAAATTAAATATCGGAACTCGAATATCAAAATAGCACAGAGTGAACTCCAATTTTCAAAATTTGTTAGGTGCCGTTGCGACATCACAAGCCTGTCGTTGGACTCTTAAATTTATATTAAAAAACTTTGAGTAAGAATCAATTTTAATCAGAACTTTTAAGTTTCATCAGTGTGAAGACTGAATAAGTATGCAAGAAGTTGGGCAAATTTATGTATGGTAAAAGGTTAACAAAAATCGATTAAATATATATAATAGGTATGCAGTATCTATGTTGTATACACAAATTAAGAGCAAACAGGCTTACAACTAATTGACAAATATATTGAGCTTAAAAATACTTGAATGCAAGTCTCAATAAATGCATAAACACAAATAAAAATGATATGTATTACGTTTTACTGAAATTCAAAAAATCACAAAAATTAAGTGGTCTAAAATTACATCAAATTATAACTAATGTAATTAATCTAATAATACACAGCTACAAAAGAAAATTTCCAATAGCGCCCAATTTACATTAGATTTACGCGTACACAAAATAATTACTAAATAACAAATAAAAAATATTAACTAGTCCTCCGTAGCTGTATCTAAAAGTAAAAAAACATTAAAAACACGTAATATCCAAACATGTGATAAAAAATCACGCAACAATGCGAAAAGGATTTTATTACCTAGATACATACAAAGTTTAGTAACTTGATATTCAGTTCAATTAATAAACTGTATGATACAAGGCATAGGATAATTAATTTACAAGAAGAACGACCTATCAACCCGACGCACCAATTGGAACACATCTCGATCTCCAACAACAGAAATATCTCACACTTAGAAAATACAGAAAGTTACATTAACTGGTATTACACAATATATTGCATCACTTGAAAGATTGTCGATAAACTTTATAATTTGGTTTATGTCACTATTTACACTGATGCTAGCACGTGGTCTCGAGCACGGGACAACGACAGACGCTGGGACAGAGTAACGAAACGCCATTACATGTAGGAAGGGACTGCGCCTTAGGGGGTGGCGCTGGCCGAGAGCGAGGCGAGTTTTGAGCACTGGTGCACTGTCGTTCTGCACGAGCAAGCATACCAGAAAGAGCCCGGAGAGTGAGGTGTGGCGAAGGGCAGTGCGGAGGTGATGCGGGCCGGCGGACAGCCTGACCCGCGGCCCCGGGCTAGAGCAGCTTCTCTCCCGCAGAACTAGAGGTACCAGAACTCGCTGTGCAATCATCTGCACCCAGCAGCTGTCAGTTAACCAGTTCTACATTTACAAATTGTTTTAGCCTTTCCAGGTACACGTTATATAGTTCCACATCGTTATGTCCAGCACCCTAGAACACCAAAATTAAATTAGATTTGAACTGTTAATCAACAACATGATTTACAGTGTGTTTAAGATAATACAGATCTTGTAAATGTTAAAATAGATAGATTCTGTTAAAAGAGAAAATTTGTTCGTTATCTCAAGCATTATTAGGATCAATTCATATTCTGAAATCCAGATATTTGCTTAGTTTGAGCAAAAACGGAAATTTTACCTTTTGGATTTTATCTGGATAATTTGTATGGTACTATAAAGCCCATTTAACATTATTAAAGCACTATTTAAGCAGATTTCAAATCTCCAATTAGGAGGACAGCGGGTTGCCTTATCTTAATCCTTCCGACACTTTGTTTCCTATTCTTACCATATTGGTGTTTGTTCAACGGTTGGCTTTATTAGTTTTATGAGTTTTCCGTTTATCCGTAGTACTTCCAATGCTTTGTATAGTACTTTTCTATACAGGGTTTTTCAACGGAAAGTAGCCACCTTCAGTGTCTTTCAAAATAATTATTTGGTTGAAAATCGCCAAGACATGTGAATAAAGACAGCAAAGAGGACATCTTTTTACCTAAAATCCGGACGTCTGTCATCAACCCCTTAGCCGCCGCAGCCACCCCCTCTAAAATTTCAAATGGCACCATACCATGTGTAGCAGATCGTTGGAAAGGTTATTTCATAAGGAATTCATTCTACTATTTATTTTTTTTATTCGCCTGTAATTGAGACATAAAAAAATTAATAACTATATTTTGTTTATTTCGGTCAAGCTGCTGAATATAGCATTTACCGTTAAAGTAATTGTTCAAAGTTACTTCCATTAACTTGCATTCAATAATACAGACGACTTTGAAAGAGAGAACGAACATTTGCGAGAACTTGCGGTGTCAATTGTCTTCTATAATTCTCTGCATAAGATTTTCAATGTTGGCCGGCTGTGTTGCATATACTTTGGATTTCAAATGCCCCCATAAGAAATAATCCAACGGAGACAGGTCAGGTGATCTAGCCGGCCATTCGATGGAACCACCTCTTCCAAGCCATCGTCCAGGAAACCGATTGTTCAAAAATTCTCGAACGGGAACCACGTAGTGAGAAAGTGCACCATCTTGCATCTTAATTTTCTTAGCATTTCAAGCGAATTAAAAAATAAATAGTAGAATGAATTCCTTATGAAATAACCTTTCCAACGATGTGCCATACATGGTATGGTGCCATTTGAAATTTTAGAGGGGGTGGCTGTGGCGGCTAAGGGGTTGATTACAGACGTCCGGATTTTAGGTAAACAGATGTCCCCTTGGCTGTCTTTGTTGCCATGTCTTGGCGATTTTCAACCAAATAATTGTTTTGAAAGATACTGAGGGTGGCTACTTTTCATTGCAAAACCGTGTATACCGAGTCAAGTGCCTATTTGATGTCTATGAATAATACAGACGTTTCTTTCTTATATTCTTATATTCATAGCCTGTATTTCTCTCAGTGCGAATAATTGGTTCACCACCGATTTGCCCTTCCTAAATCCGCACTGGTATTCGCCCATTTCATTTTCGACTTCCGTCTTTAGTTTGTTCTTCAGGTGGGTAGCCAGGATTTTATATGCTATATTTAGTAGTGCAATGCCTCGATAATTCGCAGTCAGCTTTGCCTTCTTTCTTATAGATCGGTAGCAGCACCACTGTTGACGCAGTTTTTCTTGAACCCATATTTCTTTCATCAGTTGCCAAACATAGCTCGCAACTGCTCTCCGCTATACTTATACAGTTCCACATGTAGTGTGTCCTTTCCAGGACTTTTGTTGTTTCTGAGGTTGCTTAATATTTGCTCGGTTTCTTCCAGGGCTGGTAGTTCTTCATTGTCCTGAATGTGGTCCTCTCTGCTTTCTTCTTCCTCGTTGTTCTCGTCCTTGCTGTTTTGTTTTACATTTAATAATTCATTAAAGTAATCCTTCCATAGTTCTAGGGGGTCATCTTGTCCTCTAAGTAGTTCTCCGTTCTTGTTCTTATAGAATATTAATTTTGATTGGTATCTTTTTGCTTGTCTTTTCAGCTGCTGGTACAAATTCCATATTTCATTATTTCTATAGCTACTTTTTATGCTATTCACTAGTTCTTCCTCGTGTTTTCTTTTTTTTTTTCTTAAGAGTATTTTACACGTTTTCCTTTATTTTTGTAATCTTCTTTCGGCTGTTCCAAGTTTGTTTTGAGCATTACCATTCTTAGTATGCTCCTCTTACGTATTTCATTCTCGCATTCAGCATCAAACCATTTTTTATTTATCCTTACGGTGTTCACTTTGTCTGTATTTGCGCTCAGCTCCATTGTATTGCTCAGTTCCATCCATAGTTGCTCTATATGATCGGATTCTTGTATTATTTCTAATCTATTACTCAGGTTTTCCTGATACTCCATTCTATCTTAATTTTTACCATCCTGTATAGTTCTCTTTGTGTCTTTTCTGTTTTCCCTCTGTTTCTTTCTGCAGGTATTTCTTGTTGGATTTTTATGCAGAGTAAGAAATGAACCGTGTACGCGTCTGGTACTCTGAAGGTTTGAGTATCTATTATGTATTTTTGCTCGTCCTTTTCAATGAGGACATGGTCTATTTGGTTGAGCCATCTGGTGCTCTCCAGGTGCCCTTATGTATCTCTTTTTTTAAGTACCTATGTGCTTTTTATTCTCATGTCTTTTTCTTGCTATCCAGAAAATTCTTCGAACGCAATTCTTCGAAAGCAATTCTTCGAAAACCAATTCTTCGAATGAACAATTGTTCGAAACAACAATTCTTCGAAACTTTTGCTTTTACATCATTTATCTTAAATAAAATTCGATTCTTTCTAATTTAGAAAGTTCAAATTTCAAAATTCTTAATAGGTATGAACAATGCTTATCTAATGTTTAAGGTAATTGCATTCCGATTAGGTTGCATTCCAGAATTTTAGGGTTATTAAGTATAAGTGATTTAGATAATGCAGTGTTGGGTAGTAACTAAGTAAAAGTAACTCGTTACTAGTAACTAGTTACTTTTCAGTAACTTAATAGTAACTTAATTACTTTTGTGTTTTCAGTAATTGTAACTATAACACGTTACAATTATTTAGTAACTTTAGTAACTGAATATGACAAGTTACATTTTCATGCTACAAATGTAAAATATTTTAAAATGTTGTTTTTAATGCGTAGTATTTAAGAAATTATACCTGAAGCTGAAGAATTTGTTAAAATTTCGAAGGCTTTAGTATGCAAATGCTAATACCAAACACAGGAATACCTTCTTGTATTTAGTCGATAATAAATAATATTTGATGGATCCTATTTGGGTGGTGACAGCTTTTTCCAGTAATCTTTAATCCTTTAACAACTAGAAGCTCTCTGAGCAGGTATGCGGATTACTAGGAAGTAACTGATTAACTTACTTAGTTACTTTCTTAGAGTAACTTACCCAACACTGAGATAATGTCATTTTAAGAACTTTGAGAACTACTTTTCTATTTAATGACCCAGCAAAATAAAGTTCCTTGCCTTTGATTGGTTTAAAATCCTTTATAAGTTTTTTCAATACACGGATGGCTTTAGTAATTGCTAATATTTTCTTTAAGAAAGATGGCTCTAAACTTCGTTGATAGTGAGAAAGGCAAGAAAAAGTTAAATGTTGGTGGTTACCTATTTGTCAAAGACAAACAAGTCGACGATAAATTTTACTGGAAGTGTGAGAAATTTCAAACAGCTAAATGCAAAGGTCGTGTTATATCAGTTGGTGAGGAAATTGTTAAACAAACTGTACATAACCACGCTGGTGATGCAGCTCGCGTTGAGGGTGTTAAAGTTTTAAATAAAATCCGAGATGATGCTGCAAATACACGAGATGCACCGCATTATATTGTTTCACGTGCTTCTCTTGGGATTGGCCCAGCTGTAGTAGCTCAACTTCCATCGATAAATACAATGAAGAGAACAATACGAAATGTCCGAACCAAACATAATCTCGGACCAGCATTACCGCTACACCGACGAGACATTGTTTTCGAAGAAATATATACGCAAACAGAGAATGGTGAACAGTTTTTGTTATTTGATTCCAGCCCAGAAGAAGATCGCTTGCTGGTTTTTAGCACTAGAAGAAACATGCAACTTTTGGCACGTTCCAGGCATTGGATGCCGACGGAATTTTTAAGACTGTTCCATCACTTTTTCATCAGTTATATACCCTACACGGTCTACAAGATAATACTGCATTGCCGTTGGTATATGCATTATTACCAAATAAAACGGAACATACATATATACGTTTTCTACGGGAAATCAAAGTTTTAGAACCTACAGTGGACCCCGAAAGTATAATGACAGATTTCGAAACTGCGATGATAAATGCTTTTCGAACGGAGTTTCCTCGATCGGTACAGCGTGGATGTTTTTTCACTTTGGCCAGTGCGTATTCCGAAACATCCAAGCGAATGGATTACAACGGCAATACGAAAATAATGCAGAATTTGCTCTAACCCTCCGGTTGCTTTCTGCTATCGCGTTTGTACCTATACATCATGTGGTTGAAACCTTCGAATACCTATGTGACAACAACGTTTTTCCTCCAGAAGCACAACCAGTACTCGATTATTTTGAAGACAATTGGATCGGCAGACCACATCGACGACAACGACGAGCACCGAGGTTTCCTATTTCGCTATGGAACTGTTATAATGCTGCGCTTCAAAGATTGTCAAAAACTAATAATTCTGTGGAAGGTTGGCACCGGGCGTTCCAACAGCAAGTCTCTGGAGATCACCCAAGTATATGGAGATTTATAACTGCCATAAAAAGGGAACAAAGTCTCAATGAACTGCGTATTGAGCAATATGTTAGTGGACAACTACCTCCTCAGGGTCGTAGAAAGTACAGGGATTGTGCTGCAAGGATTACGCGTTTGGTGTTGAATTACGACCCAACAAATGATGCTGTGGATTATCTACGTGGAACAGCACATAATATAGGATACTAGCTTTTTTTAACGCTTAATAATGCAATTAATAGAAAAAATAAAGAAATGTAAATAAAAATAATGCTTTTATATATTTATATTAATCTTATTGTTCACAATAAATAATTTTTGTAATTTTTGTAATAAACAAATTAACTATAACTTAATTATACTTTTGTATTAACTTTGTTGTACACAATCTTTGTAATTTTTTTAATAAACAAATTAACTAAATTGTACATTGTATTTATAAAATAAGGATCGAATAATCGTGTTTTCGAAAATTTGTTTTTCGAAGAATTGTTGATTCGAATAATTGTACATTCGAAGAATTGGTTTTCGAAAAATTGTTTTCGATTAATTGCTTTTCGAAGAATTGTTTTCGAACAATTTTCCGTAAATCCTTTTTCTTGGCAAAATCTATTAATAAATGTCCGTTTTCGTTGGTATTGCTATATTTGCCTATGGTAGGTCTGTAGCACTCTTCTCTCCCTATTTCTACATTTGCATCTCCTAGTAAAATTTTGAGATCATAGTTAGGTATTTTTTCGTATTCTTCATCTAGTCTGGTATAGCACCTATTTCTGCTACCTCGGTTGGAGCATGTATATTTAGTAACGCTATTTTCCTCTCATTCTTAAATAACACATTCTATTTGATATCGGTTTAAATTTTGCTACTACTGCTTTGTATTCTTTATAATAAAGCCTAACCCCAGCCTTCCGTCTTCTCCTCGGCTGTTGAAGTATATATGTTCGTTTAACTCTATGATTTCGTTCCCTTTCTGTTTCATTTCTTGAACTACTTTACCATTTCCTTCATTATTTGTTTCAAGGCTCCTTCTTCCTGTGCTCTCACAATAAGTAAAACAAGGATTACTGTTAATTTAACGAATTTATTCGCTACTTAATTTCCACACTATACCTATATTCTGTGCTTGCACACCTTTACGCTTACAAATCAAAAAATCAGCGTGATTATCGATCTATATTAGTGAATAATTTCATTGGGTACAATACAGTCAGTTTTTTGTGTTTAAAAAATATATATTTTTTCAGACCAGTGCCACGTTGCGGTCAATTTCGGTTTCTTTTCAAATATAAATAATGTTCTTATTATAAGTACTGATATATGTACGTATCCCCTATCTCATTTAAATAAATTATTTATTCTATTTATTGTTTGACTTACTTACATTTCTTTAAATTAAAAACTGAAATTTCCAGCTTTTCATCTAACAGTGTTAACCTAGAAATCCCCAAAAAAATGTGTCTGTAACGCATACTCTCCTTTATGAATGCTTCTATGCTAAAGGCAGCGTGCCTGCACTAAAAAGCTACGTTTCACTCCTGTAGTTAAACAGCCCTCCATTTGGTTTTGTTTTTACACAACCCATTAGCAAATAGTATTGCACCTATAATTCTATTATTTGTGAATATTAAGCTATACGGTATCAATTGGAATAAATGCCTATCTCTTGTTATCTAGTTTGCTTAATTTGTCGATTCGTGGCCTACCACAAAATATAATTTTTCCCAGCTTACTTAAGTTACTGGTTTTTTGCCCAAAACTGTTATTTGTGAAAATCTAATCAAAGACTCAAAATCTATATGTGCCATAATCATGTGAAAACCGGTGTACAGCATTATTCATCATCATCATCATCATCAACAGCCTTTCCATCCCACTGCTGGGTATCGGCCTCCTCTCTGCCACGTGTTTCTCCTCAGCGCTAAGGTAGAAATACGGGGGACCTACAGTTTAACCTCGAATCCAATCGACAGAAATTCCAGAGAAGATTTTTAGCATTAAGATCCCACGGTTGCAAGCCGAATTGGGAAATTGTGTGTGGTGGGTTGCAGACAAGATTTTTATAAATCTGCATAGTAATGCTTAGGTTTCGAACCAAGCCAGAATCGACAGTTTACTCAGAAAGCGAGCGCTCTACCAACTGAGCTACCACCACACTACAGAGCTACCACCACACAGCACGTATCTACAGCATTATTGACAATAACTAAATCATCCACAGCAAACGAAAACTATTTTTAGTATATCTATATTTTACCATTTATAAGATCATCATGCATGCTGTACTTATCTTGAATACACTGTATAGTCTAAAGTATAATGCCAATTCTGACATTCTCAGTGGTGTCCACTGAAGATCTTAAATCAAATACGTGGAAAGACAAAATCTCGAATGGTAAAACCTTAAAACGTAAAATCTCGAATGCTACAAATGTTAAATTGCAAAAAGTACCCAGAATTAATGAACATACTGCAAAATATACTAACACTAACTATATATTTTTTAGTGGCAAATGGTCACAATTGAACTTTAATGTTTGAATCTCATCTGATTCTAATTTGTTTTTAAGGTACAGTGGTGTCAAAAAGTCCTGCATCACCCAAGAAAATAATTATTTCTTGAAGTTTAGCAACATTTTTGGCATAGTTTCCACAAAATACTTTTAAATATTTGATTTTAATGACTATTTCAACAACAGCTCTTTTCTAAAATCGATAATCAGTTATTCGCGCATTTCTAACGGGATCATTAAAATGCATTTAACATGAAACTTAAAAGCATAATTAGGAGAAATACGTATTATGTTATGAGTATATATGTTCCTGCAGGTACTATGGATTATTCCGTTGCATTTTGCATATCCTTAACAGTGGCAAAATGCCATCTGAAAAGAAACCGTCCAAATTGCGCATGAAAAATAATACGAAATAATTTCTCAACATAAACTAGGCGCTTCCAGTCGAGAAATAGCTATGAAAATGCAGTGCAATCAATCTACAGTTATTAGAGTCATCAAAAAATATTCTGAGATGGGAAAAATTGAAGATGGACGAGCCTGGCAGACAGAAGTCTCAATTCGACAGATTTAAACAAAATATGGTTCGAAGCTATTGGTGTAACTTCTACTTCTACTGTAAGAAGGAGACTTCGTAAATCTGGACTTAGGGGTTGCAAAACCTGGAAGAAACCTCTTCTATCGGAAAAACAAAGGCTCCACCGTTTGAGATGGGCAAAGGATCATTGCCATTGGGCTTCAGAACAATGGCAGAAGGTATTACTTAGTGATTAATCTACCTTTAACATTAACAATCATGCTGGAAACACATATGTTAGAAGATTTCCCGAAGAAGAATTTTCCAGACAGTGTGGTCTGCCAACCATTAAACATCCAACCTTGTCATGATATGGGGCTGTATGTCTGCTAATGGTGTTGGTAGACTGCATGTTGTATCTGGCATGATGAATGCAACAAATACATTGATGTCCTACAGGAGAAAATAATGCCTAGTGGAGAAGAGTTATTTCCTGGCAAAACCATGATCTTTCAAGATGATAGTGCTCAATCTTGGATATCGACCAATAAAGTTAAAAGAATAGACTGGCCAGCACAGTCCCCGAACCTAAATCCTATAGAAAACTTATGGCAGAGGATTTCTAACACTATTTCAAGAAAGAAGCCCACAAAAAAAGTGGAATTAATCAAATCCCTAATTGACGCTTGGTATCGCCGCATTACGAAGGAAGAATTACAAAAACTGGTGAATTCTATGCCAAAAAGGTGTGAATTAGTTATTAAAAACAAAGGATGGCCTATATTAAGTACTAAAATAGTTTAAAATTAGTGTGTATTGTTGTGTGTAAACGTTTAGGTGTAGACTACATTATTACATATATACTTATAATGTATAATTTTACTGTTTTTTAATAAATTTTATATATCAAATTGTTTGCATTTTTTGCATTTGCGCTATTATTATTACTAGTATTACGTTTAATACCTGTATTATATGTGCAATGAT
Organism: Limonius californicus; assembly: GCA_014611495.1. Classification (NCBI taxonomy): domain Eukaryota; kingdom Metazoa; phylum Arthropoda; class Insecta; order Coleoptera; family Elateridae; genus Limonius; species Limonius californicus. The sequence goes on along the minus strand of JABXWE010000876.1, from coordinate 51,220 downwards.
GAAATGAAAAATATTTGAAAAAGAATGGGTTTAAACTGCAATTTATCTTATTTGTGCAACTGATGCAGAACTTTTTCAGACAACTGTATATTATTTACAATTGCACAAAATTATGTTTAATTGCGTACACTTTGGGTATTCGTATTTTTCAAAATACACGTTTTTTTATTATTTGTATAAATATAAAGTTGCATAATAGACCAAGCGAATTTTAAATCCTGTGCATTACTGTTACGTAATAATTTAAAATTTGAGATTTACTAGTTCAAAACATCAACTTTGAATATTATATCTTTGCAAAATTTCTCATAAGAGTTATGGTTACCGAGATTTTATCTTTCACGATTTTTACTTAGTATTCTACTTTAATTTGAAGACATTTTTAATGGAGTTGCTATGAATTATAAAAAATATTAAATTGTGATACTAGAGACATCTTATTTATCTGTTAAAAAACTTGAAATTATTAATAACAATACATTAACTTCTTAATTTTGCTTATTATAAGACTATTATTACAGTTTAAATCACAAGTGCAGTGTAACTGAATTTTGAATCAGAATAAGGATAGCAACTAGATCTACCACCACATTCAACTCATTAGAGCAAATAATGGTCTTCAATAGTGGCTTTCTTTTTTTGTACTAAAAGCCATTATTTGGAAACTGCCTACAGGAATATTGTGACAACGACTAATTTGACATATAAATACATAAGAAGTTTTTCACAAGATTGCTATGATCAGAAGTTTGTGATTTTAGTATAGGTACCTTACTCATGTTATACCTACAAATTTAGCATAAATATTATTTAGCAAAGAATTTATTCGAAAATATAATAACCTTTACTATTTGCCTATATCAGTAGAGCTCTCATTCTTTATGATGTTTAGAATACCTAAAGAAGAAATGATCATGTTGTGCAAATCCGTCTTTATAAAAAGCAGGTAGATATATTACTATTACAATTACGGCACTTCACTATTTTAAATATGTTAATCCACCACAAGAAGATATGGAATCAATATCAGTTATAAATAGATATAAAACAAATTAAAAGATTATATATTTAATTGCTTCTTGCTGTACTTTGTTCAAATTCATTAATCAGTAAATACAATACTATCAATAGTTTCAACAGCTTTTATTTTTTTTTTATTAATTGATACGTATTTTGAAGTGTAAAATCTCACTATCAAAAGTAATACAAGGTAAACAACAGGTGTAGTCATAAAACATTTAACGTTGACGTTGATTTTTGTATTCTATTCCAAAGCACATCAAATGTGTTATTATTTTATCTAGACCTGTTGTATACCTTGCACTACTTTTAATAACATTCTAAACATGCCGAAATGCCTAACAAGCTAATAAATAAAATAAAAACTATTCAATTATTAACAGGTTATATTTATTATTAAAAAACTGTAATATTTCTTTTCACATTTTTGTTTCAAGGCACAGCTTCACTAAAAATACTTGCTTTTCTAGCTTTTTCCCTTATATACAGTGTAAAGAGAGGGAAAAACAAGGTTTTGCTTTTTATTGTGATTTCCAGTTGTACATGTTCATCTTCAAGTCTGCTTCAAACAGCAACAACACCTACAATTGGTTAATAAATAATTTATTATTTTGACAAAATGACTAAGCGATTACTGTGAGTCAGTACTGACTAATATAATGTGTTTCTTGCTGTATTTAATAATATTTAACTTTAATTTGCACTACAAACTTTCTTTGGATATAATTTTACAACTAGATTTCTTTCATTAATTTTAAAACAATACCAACACAAATTCATTAACACTGTTTTTTTATATAACAATCATGACTGGTTATGACCTTACAAATGCATAATTTTACAAACTAATTTTTTGTGAAAGATTACCATTATTGAGCAAATATAAGATGAGGTTAAATTTTGTTCATAATTGTTGGGGAAATTTTTATGGTTATCTGCATGAAGTGGCAAGGTGGGTTGAATTGTTCCTGTACAACAATTAATTGCACAGCATAAACTTTGAAAGCACAAAATCACTATCAAGTAGGTTATAATCAGTAATAAAACAACACATGGTTTTGTGACGAACAACTGAAGAAACTTTGACCCCTAGAAAAAAGCACGTCACACAAATAACTTAATTTTGTAAAGTAACAAACTTTAATAATTGTGGCGTGTAAATTCAAAATAAAAAAACAAAGGGCTTATTTTGTTTATAGAATTTAAAGAAATGGTCAACAACCCCGTCATAAACGCGAAACTAAATATAAAATTAATAAATTCAATATATGTATAGTTTCTCTACAAAATAAGGACTCTTCATTACAGGTAATACCAATACATAAAACTAAATTCTTACGCTTGAGATTTAAATTTTTTGAACACAAATAGAAACTAAAGTATTTTTGTAACAGTTGTCTTCCTTTTTCTTTATATAATCGAATGGCTTTAGCTGATGTAATAGTATTAAATATTATATCGGTAATCATATTATTATATATTTTTCTAATTTACTTCAGGAATTAAAATTTGTTTTTTTTTATGATGAAAATAGCATCCCAATTCACAATTTTATAGCTTTTTAAAACCCTGATAATGATTTTATGACATTTTATGACCACTGTATTCCTTTTAATACTTTTAGTATTTTATGACTTTTCCAATCCCTGCAATTTGGAAGTGTATTCTGAACCATTTTTCATTAATACTGGAGAGTTACATTCATAGGGAAAAAATAAAAAATATTCTATTTCTTAGTTGCTACATCCAGCTGCAACCGTTCTTGTTGTTTTTTGCATTGAACGATAGTATTTCAATATTCATCAAAAACCATTAGATCTTAAAAATCTTACCTCTACCCACAATGGTTCTACGGCCCTTGGACATTTTTCAAATATGGTAAGCCCATGGGAAAAGTCTATTACTTCATCTTCAGTACCATGGATAACTAATGTGGGAGACGTTACTTTGGGAACTTTATCAATACTAGAGAAACAAAATCTTACATAAAATTATTAAATATTAAACAAAAAGATTACCTGGGGAAGGCATCAAAAAACCAAGTTCGCTTGGTATTAGGAAAGGCCACTCGCATACCAGACATGAGCGGCGAGTGTAGGATCACAGCGCCAACTTCATAGCGTGCTGCAAGATCTACAGTAGGGACAGTTCCTATACTTTGTCCGTATAAAATAATGTTCTCGGGGCTAATCCCATAACGAGTACGAAGAGCCAGCCAAGCGGCATCAATATCGGCATAAAGATTCTTCTCGGAAGGTTTACCAGCACTTACACCATAACCTGAATAGTCATAACTGAAGATATTACAGTTTATGCGAGATCCTAACCCCAAGTAAAAACTACTCATTTGTCCTAAGTCCACAGCATTTCCATGGGAAAATAAAATCGTAAATCTGGCAGTGTTGCTACAACGAACGAATAAACAGGCAATTCGATTGCCCCTATTAGTCCTTGTGAAGAAGCCCTCTACGTTCTCTTTCTCGCGTTCGGAATATTGCCATTCGGCCCTATCTGTGAGGGTTAAAGCGTATTTACCAGTTCCATCTGCGTGGAAATCGTATGTTGGCTCAGGAGGCAAAAACGCCAGTTTAGCCGCGATTCGACTAGGGCACGGTGGGCAGCAAAATAAGCAGCACAACTCACTCAAACTCAAACCATTCATCTTAACTAGTTACAACAATCAATCAGAACTAAAACACGATTAACAAATAAATCATAAATGTTTACTAAGCAACTAAAATAATGGAATTCTGACGTTCATTGTTGACAACGCCATGTTGAAAGGCTCTTTCACAAGCAACCCACAAAAAATAGGAGCCCAGTATGTACAAGCCTCGTAAGTCATTATCTAGGTACATTCTTGTCGAGTGGTTCCTGCAGTGGGTGGTGGAACAATGGGCAGCTTGTTCGGTCGTACAAGTGGCCAACAAAACCAATGGCGGAAATACTTCCATTCAAAAATATTTCAGTTTTTATTCCTTTTAGAACTTTAATTTATTTATGAACAAAAATACACCTAAAAGTTTTCAAATTTGTGATTTTAAATTATTCCATAATTTTTAATTTGTTTACACAAAAAGCAGGCTCATAAAAATCACGCTCGTAGATTCATATTTTTAAAAATATTTATATTATCTCTTCCAGTTGCCTATGTCAAAATATTTCCGTCTCAGTGTCTATGCCGGGTAGCGACTCGTAACTTTCTGTCCGGCTTAAAAATATGACTATTTGTAGAAGACCTGGTACTAATCGTTAATCTTTGAAAGTTTTACATATGAAAACGTACTGAATTAAATTTTATTAGCACACCCTCAGAAAGCTCATTCCGAATATTATTTTACCAATCAATCTGCTCAGATTTCGATCGTGTGCATCCGGCTTTCTGTACTACAAGCCACTAACTTCATGGCCATTAAAAGTTCATTGACAGTTTGGTAGGCTAATTCAACTGTTGTTGGCCCTTTAAATTTATACAGGGTGCATCAAAAGTAAGAAACCCTATACTTTCAAATGAAATATAAATCTTCAACTAGGCAGATTTCCATAAAAATATGCATTCTTATTGATAATATTTGTAAAGTGAAAAAATCTGAAGTTGGTCAACAATGTGGAAATAATCCAAATTATTGGATTTGTTTAAATTGATAAAAATGACATTAACAATACACATCTTTTTTTTATAACATATCCGAATATAAAACAAAAACTTTATTAAATACAGAGTCGACAAAAATATATGGGACAACATGTAATACAAGAAAATAAGGAAAACATATTAAGTATATGGTTTATTTGAAAAACAAATACAAACGCATTAATTTGTTGCTCTTTAGCTTTACAATCTACCTAACTTAAAGGCAGATTATAAGGCAACTAGAACTTAACTTTGATCCATAAGAAAATAATCATTATGACTACTAGCACTATCCTTCTGGATTGATTCAAAAATTGGTAGCAAGTCCGGTGTATTTTTGATTTGGGTTACAAACTCGTTCAGATGTGGATTTTTATCTGAAATAAACTGGTTTACTAAAACATCTTGTAATACGAATCATGTAAATCAAACCTGCATCAGGAATCATCAACAAAGCTGATATAGCTCGCATCGCAGATCTTTTCAGCTCATCCTGTTTCTCATACTCTTGCTTTACAGAATTGGCTTTTACTTTCATTGTACATGTTACACGCAAAGGCTCAACTAGCCTATCTAGTCCTAAACAAAAATTCAGTTATTAAGCTGCTATCTCTTTATTTTTTGTTTTAGCCCTAATGTATGTTACATATTTTTTTCTACAAGGTGATGATAGTCTATTCATTCTTAGTAATACCATTCTTTTTTTTATTGTAGGCTTTCAATTGTTATATAATCCAGCAGAAAATTTGATTTGCTTTTAATGTGTCTAAACCTTTATTAGGGTTTACATTAAGAGAATTCTGAGAAAAATATAAAAAACAAAAACTGAGAAGGTAAGGCCATAGAATCAAAACAATATCTTGCAACTGAACAATTTGTAAATTTGATATTTCAATTGTATTTTAGTTATGTTCAATGTATCTATAATAAACCTTATAGAATGCATAATATTTAGACTTTAATGGAAGTTTATCAGTTTTTGTAGAAATCTTCATAATTGCTATTATAATGTCTCCTACAATAGTTACAGTCATGGATTGTATCGATATTGCAAGAGTGGAGTTCAAGTTTAGAATGAGTTACGTCCCCACTTAAGCCTCAGTGCTCGTGCACAATCCGAGGCCAGGGTTTAAGCAAGGTTAGTCAAGTTGTACCACACGGTTTTTTTTGTATTTCCTGTAACCCTATTAAATAGTTTAAAACAGATGAAAAGCACATACAACTCTCCAACAAATTACATTTAAAAAATTATAGTATGCCATTTAAAAAAACCGGCACTATAAAGAAATTGGTTGTTGCTAGATTGTGGAAAAAACTCTTCCGTTTAATTATATTTAGGGTATATACAGGCTAAAACAAAAAACAAAGAGACTTTGTGCCCTTTTCATGAAACGGACTGCATAGCTTGAAAGTATATAATTATAAAAATATCATACTTTGTAATACGGCTCCTGGACAAATTTGTGCAAGCCGAGCAGCCATTAAATATGTCAACATTTTAATATCATAGTGATCTTTCAGACCTCCTTCAACGTGATTTAGGAATTCAAAAATATCAATTCTGTCGAGACAGGAATCTAATAACGTATACATGCATTCGAAAGCAGCTTTGCGAATGTCGAGACCATCATCTACAGTGTGCTTGAATGGGCCCATTTCCACCTCCCGTATAAGCTCTTTCTAAAGAAAAACTATTAGTCTTGTTCACGTATGCATCACAAGATGTTACCTTAACTTTGGTTTCACTATACAAATGAGGTAGAATAGTATCTAGTAAGTCTCTGATTAAAGACGGTTTGTTATGGGCAGCAGAGTTAAATGCTACAAGAGCAACACGACGAACATTCAAATCAGGATCTTGTAGCGTGTTAAGGAACTGTCCAATACATTGGCGAAGAAGCGGATCTATAGCTTGTGGCTAAAAGAAACATAATGTAGAAGTTACAGAAAGTATAAATTCATAGTCTACCTGATCTGAAATTGTAAATTTAACAGCAGTAACAACAGTAGTTCGCATTAATGGAGAAGAGTAGTTTAGATATTCTTGTAGTTGCGGTAATAAATTTGCAGGATCGATAAGTGTGAGTTTTCCTAAACATTCAGCTACAACATTTCGCGTACCTTCTTCAATGCACTCACAATGAAGAAATAGTTGCTGCCAAATTGCAGGAACAAATGGAAGTAACTGCTTAATACCATCTGGTGTCGATGATAAACATGTAATAACCTATGGAAAGCATAATTTATAACCTATTACATTTAATGAAACATATTATTACTTCTTTGAGTGAATGGAGTAACAGATATTGCCTTTTTGGTTGATCTTCTATTTCTTGCAATATAAATGGCAAATACTGCTGCAAATTACCTATTGAAACGCTACCTAAAGCATAACTGGCAGCAGACTTAACTTCTTCAGATATCGCTGAAAATGATTGTAGAATAACTTCTTTCAAATTACCAACCGATGTAAGATCCCTAGAAGGATAACAATTAATAGTATTGAGATTAGGCGATGTGATTAACTCACATTTCTCGGCCAATTTCTCCAACAACGAGTAATGAAAAAATGTGCTGCGAATCACACCTCGCAACTTGAATATTATGTATGAATTGATTCACAACAGGTAGGGCTTGGTTTTTGCATATTACTGTAATAGCAGCTACACATTTTGCCAAAGAATAATAAGCCTGTTTATGAAGGCTGCCTTGATTGGTCGGTATGTGTGAAATAGGGTACAACAGCATTTGGAGAAGATCATTATATCCTAAATTGGGTAACCGACATTTCACTAAACCTTGGAAGAACTCGAGCATGGAAACTAAAGCAGTTCCTAAAAACAAAAAATTAGGAACACCAAATACTAGTATTGAATTAGTTTTTACGACTTATTTGTGACCTGGTAACTATTTTATCTATGATAATAGAAATGTTTGTTAATAAATATTGAGAATAAAATACCCAGTTAGCTAGTATCTCTTTGTGGCAAGGTGGGTTTAACTGTATCTTGTACTACAAAAACTATGTGCTAGCCATAAAAACAGCCACATACAAGAATAACAAATGGAAAAACGAGATACAATAAACTCACAGAACAAGATAATTATTGGTTGTAATAATCACAAATAAAAAACAGATATAGAACTATAATAACGTGATTCCCGTAACGAAACAATTATAACATCACACTAATACAGTGAAACCTCCCTTTGCGGACACCTCCTTTGAGCGGACATCTCTTTTAAGCGGACACTTTCTGTGTGACGGAATTATATTCCTATAATGCCTATGTACTTTGACCTCCCTTGTCCGGACCCTCTATTGGACGGACACGGACACTCGATTTTGTTCCCAAATGAAAGAAGATCCTCTTTTGAACGGACGCGGACGTGAGTATGACGTGTCAAAACGAATGAAGACGAGAAACGTCGAGAGCGGACAGAATCTCTGTTGTCCATAGAACTTGCTGAGACTTGTTTTAGTTATTTGCTTAATGAGTGTATTCTTTTGTGCCTACTGTATATTTTTCCTTGCTTTTATAGTGGATGGTTAGCAATGTAAGTAAGATTTTAAATTGGTGTAGATGATTTATTAACTTGAGACCCTCATTTTAGTGCATGCATGCAAAACGATGGCAAATAAACGACACGCACTAACTTTGAAGGAAAAGATTGACGTTATCAACAGTGCGCAAAATAAAAATCTAAGCTTCCGAGATATTGCCAAAACGTTCTGTATCGGAAAAACACACGTGGGAGATATTTTGAAGAAAAAAGAGAATTTGATGAAGCAATGGCTTTCTAACACTACCAACATTGCTATTAAACGAAACTTTTTAAAAGAAGATGGCCGTAAAATTGATGATTCGGTTTGTTGGGGTTTGCAGTAAATAAAAACAACAGTACATTGGTTTGGAGGTAATTTAATACTGCAAGCCTCGCCGTTCAAAGATGAGCCGGTGGACAGACAGAAAGTGTACAGGTGTTGAATGCCACACGGCCCACAGTGAACTGAATGCAAGCAACACTGAACAGAATAAAAATGCAAAATACAAGAATAGGGACTAACGCCCCAACATGCCCCCCTCCTTGAAAATATATAGTTTTCAAAGGAAAAGGTTAACAACCAAAAAAGCAAAAAAGTCATTGTATCAAAACAAATGGGTTGTTAAGTCAATAAACACAAATAAATTGAACACTTTTCATGCAGGTAACTTGGAGCACGAACAAACACTAATTAGTTATTAGGCAATGGGCATATTTTTGCGAAAGATCGGCGCACGATCCCATTGGAAGTGCGGATCGAGGCCACACGATTGATGCCGTCGGTGCCGGGATGTAGACTGCTAACACGTCCCAGCTTCCAACGAAGAGGTGGAAGGGCATCGTCCTTAATCAGAACCAAAAACCCCTGGCTGTAAGTCGGAGTGATGAGTTCGCCATTTTGAACGCTGCTGAAGCTCCGAGATATATTCCTTGCTCCATCTGGCCCACAGATGTTGTTGCAGGCATTGGATCCTTTGAAATGCTGTCAGACGGTTGTCTGGGATGTCCCTTACATCGGGGTCCGGAAGAGCTACTAATGAGCGCCCCACCAGAAAGTGAGAGGGAGTCAAAGGTTGCAGATCGTTAGGATCCGAGGATAGTGGGGACAGAGGGCGTGAATTGAGGATACCTTCCACTTGAGCTAACAGGGTAGCGAATTCCTCGTAAGTTAACATGGCGTTACCGAGAACGCGTTTAATATGATGTTTACAAGACTTGATACCGGCTTCCCACAGCCCGCCAAAGTGGGGACTGTGAGGGGGAACGAAATGCCATTGTATCCCTTCATTAGCGATAGATTCTGAAATAACGTTTTTTTGCTCTACTAAAAAACGCCCTAACTCTTTAAGTTCTGATTTAGCTCCCAAAAAGTTGGTACCATTATCAGAAAACACCTGATTAGGCTCGCCGCGCCGCGCCACAAATCGTTTGAAGGACATTAAAAAGTCTTCGGTTGAGAGGCTTGTGACGAGCTCAAGGTGTACCGCTTTCGTAGCGAAACAAATAAAAAGGCACAGGTAAGCTTTAATGGGTTTCCATGCCCTGCCCTTGCGATCCTTAATTTGGAATGGTCCGCCATAGTCAATTCCTATGACGTGAAAGGGAGGAGAAGGTTCAACCCTGGAACTGGGGAGGTTTCCCATGATAGGCTGTGTGAGTTTTGGTGCGAAACGAAAGCACCTTAAACAATTGTGTACAACTAGCTTGGAGAGGTTCCTAGCGGAAGTGATCCAGAAGCGCTCTCGCAAACTGGAAAGAACCATCTGCGGACCGGCATGTAGCAGCCGGAGATGCTCACGAGCAACTAACAGTTTGGAAAGGCGGTGCTTGCCGGACAGGAGTAGCGGATGCTTTTTATCAAACGGATAATGAGAGTGACGTAGCCGTCCGCCTACACGTATCAGGCCTTCAGCATCAAGGAACGGGGAAAGACTCGTTAGATTGCTAGATTCCTTAATAGGCTTATTTCGATTGAGAGCCTTAAGTTCTTCGGGAAATGACTCAGCTTGGGAAATTTTAATCAATCGAAGTAAGGCAGTTTGAAGCTCATTTGCGGAAAGGGTGCCTGACAGACGATCGGCACGTGAAATGAAAATATTACGACGCAGTCTCAAAATGCGAGCTACTACTCTTTCAAGGCGAGTTAAACTAGAAAAATCATCAAATGGGAATGGCTCTGCCGCAGTGGCGCTAAGGCATGCGGTTTGCTTTTTCATTTCTGGCAAGGTTGGATGTTTGGAGCTGGTACTAGGCCATGAAGATTCGTTTTCATGCAACCAAGGCGGACCGTTCCACCAAAGAGTGGAGTCCTTTAATTCTTGCGGGAAAGCACCCCGAGACAAAATATCTGCAGGATTACTTTTCGTGGGAACATGCCTCCAAGTGGCGTGGGACGTGAGATGCTGAATGTCAGCAACACGGTTGGATACAAAGGTTCGCAATAAGTTAGGAGGAGTTTTAAGCCACCCTAACACAATAGTGGAATCACACCATAGATAGCATTGTGAAAGAGGCATGTTTAACGATTTGAGGGCTTGGGTGTAAAGCTTGGACAGAAGAACAGCACCGCACAACTCAAGTCGAGGAATGGTGATCGGCTTTAATGGAGACACCTTTGATTTAGCACAAAGTAGGTGTACGTGTACCTGGGCATCCCTGTCGACGGACCTTAGAAAAATGCAAGCGCCGTAGCCGTGAAGAGATGCGTCAGAGAATCCGTGCATTTGAACATCAGTGGGTTCATGACAAAGGACATGACGCGGAATTTTCAAACCGTTTAGCAGAACAAGTTCATGCCGATAAGAAACCCATTTTTGTTGGATATCAGTGGGCACAGGGTCGTCCCAAGATAGCTTTTCCATCCACAATCTTTGTAAAACTATTTTCGCATTCATGACACAAGGAGATAACAGGCCTAGGGGGTCAAAGATCTGAGAGATCTCGGAGAGGATCGTCCTTTTGGTGACTCTCTCTGCCGAGTAGTTGGATATGGAGTACATCAAGCGGTCAGTTTGGAAGGACCAAGACAGACCGAGGGTATTGGTATGTTCGTGACTACCTAGATCGAGTACGCCGGGGTGTAGATCGGGATCAGACACACGTGAAAGGACCACCGGAGAGTTAGATACCCACTTACGTAGTTTGAAGCAACCAGAAGCCAAAGTGTTGGACAGCTCTTCACATAGGTATTGAGCTTGAGATAGGGAGTCAGCGCCGGTAAGGACGTCATCAACATAGAAGTCCTCCTTAATAATTCTAGAAATTTCGGGTTTAGAATGTTCGCATTCGCAACCTAATTGAAATAAGCATCGAATGGCGAGAAACGAAGCTGAAGCTGTGCCGTAAGTAACGGTCTTCAAGTCATAGGTTTTAATAGGATCTGTGGACGAAGATCGCCACAGGATGCGTTGAAGGGACCGTTGAGCAGGCGTCACCTGCACCTGGCGGTACATTTTTTCGATATCGGCAGATATAGCATATGAGTATTTGCGAAATCTAACCAAGATCGAGAATAAATCTTGTTGTATAGTCGGTCCTACCATTTGAATATTATTTAGGGAATATCCAGAAGTAGTAGGAGCGGAACCATTGAATACAACGCGGAGCTTAGTAGTCAAGCTCGCTTGTTTAAGGACACCATGATGAGGAAGGTAATAAACCGATTCAGGACTACTGGCATTTGACAGAGTCATGTGATCGAGGTCTTCGTACTCTTGCATGAAGGCAGCGTACTGAAGACGCAATTCCTCATTAGACTGAAACCTTTTTTCCATTGATAGAAATCTTTTTTGTGCAAGAGCAAATGAGTCACCAAGAAGATTGGTGGATCCCTTTAGTGGAATTGACACTACGAATCTACCAGAAGGATCACGTTGATGTGTCTTGACGAAGTGAGTTTCGCAAGCATTTTCTTCCTCAGAAAGAGCTCGTTCTGTCGGATAATTCTCTAACTCCCAAAATCTAGTAAGTTGATCCGGAAGTTCATTGATTGAACTAAAATGACACTGGCCTTGTGAAACAGGGCTGGAGATGGTTGGTCCCGAAACGACCCAACCAAGCCTAGTCTTTTGAAGTATGGGGAGGTTAGATCCTAGACGGACCTGACCTATGCAAAGAAGTTCGAAAAAGGCGGGTGAGCCTATCAAAAGGTCGATTTGACCTGGTTGATCAAACGATGGATCAGATAAACAAATGCCCTCTGGGACTTTGAAATGGGCTTTGCCAACACGGAAATTAGGCATCGTTCCCGTGATGTTATCTAAAACAAGGCATGAAAGCTTCATTGTGTAATTGGAGTGGTGTGCGCCAATCTCTAGGTCGCACCGTGAACGAATGTGGGACAAGGAGCGGTTTAGTCCCGACACTGAGACGTTCGCATCTTGAGTGGGTAAGTTTAACCTTTCGCAAAGGTCAGAACGAACGAAATTACTTTGACTTCCAGAATCTAACAGGATTCTAATGGAATGGGATTGACCGGAAGAATCAAGGATCTTACCAGTCGCCGTAGGTAGCAGTACCTTAAAGGTATTCGAGCAGAGCGCCGTAATACCGGGTAGTGGTTCAGTTGGAGTTTGAGGTGTGGAAACGGTCTCGCTTGCTGAAACACCAGCGTTGGTAGTGGACGAATTTGCGTGAAGAAGCGAATGATGCTTCAACCTGCATGTCCTGCATGTGAATTTGGAGGAACATTGAGGTTTGGCATGACCTTTAGAAAGGCAATTGAAGCATACTTTCAATTCCTTGGCCTTGGAAGATCTCTCTTGAGGAGTTAGCTTTAGAAAATTTTCGCATTTATAAAGGTAATGGTCTCCTTTACAAAGAACGCACGCTGGAGAACTAGCTACAAATGATCTTGAATGACCCTTGGGCTTTTCTGCGTTAGCCCTTCCTGGTCTGGGTTCTAAAGTATCTAGCAAATTAGCTTGTGAAGTTAGAAACGCTTTGAATTCCTCTAATGTAGGTAACGGGGATCCTGACATATTTCTTAAGGTTTCCCACTGGCGAAAAGTGGTGGGATCCAACTTTCCAGAAACAATGTGAACTAGCAACGTTTCGAATAACTCTTCGGTAGTGGCTAATGATTGAAGAGCAGTAACATGTTTGAACAGTGAATCGCTGACAGTACGAAGCCTGTTTGAAGATTCTTTGGTTAGTGGTTCTAATTCTAAGATTAGCTTGAAGTGATTTCTTAAAAGAAGTTTGGGTTGATCATACCTGGCAGTTACTGTAGTCCAGGCAGTCGCATAATTTTTGGGGGAAAAATCTAGGGATTTAATCACCTCGGCAGCAGCGCCTTGGAGACTGTTCTTTAGATAATGAAGTTTTTGGATATCACTAAGAACCTGATTCTCGTGAACTAGACTTGAGAAGATATGTTTGAATTCAAGCCATCCCTCAATATCGCCTGTGAATTTAGGAATATTGATTTTGGGGAGATTAAAGGATAGCATTCCTTGCGGATGATTGTAGTTGCAGGAGTGCACGCTACCATCTAGAGAGTTGTTTGCTGATTCCCCTTTGGAATCATTTGCGAGTTTGCTACTTAAATCTCTACTATGACTCATAACAGAATAATATGAATTTTCGAAATCAGAGTATTCCTGTTCCGTTTGAGCAGGATCCTCAGTAATACCTTGCATTATTTCGATATGCACGCTTTCATATTCGGATAGCAGGGCAGACGCATTGTCAGACCTCATCTGCATTTCTAAAATTTGGCTACTAGGAATATCTTGCTTATTATCGTAAGCAGCTTGAATACTGTCTAAATGTTTTTTGAATCTAGTAAGTTTTCCTTTAATAATACCGCGGGTTTTTATTAAAGCTTCCATAATTTCGAATGTACAAAATACGATGTAATTCAGGCGCAATACAATTAATAATTTTGAAAATTCACGCGCTAATAGCTGGGAATGAATTGGCACTTCGATCCAAACAATGACAAAATAATGACCGTAAATGCACAAATATAAAAAATTTAACATGCAAGCTCAAGTGAAACGTGTTTAAATAAAGGATATTTGAAAGGACTCACTTTGACTTGGCCGAAATTGTTTCCCAGGTGTTGTCTGCGTTTTGGCTTGCTTGGAACACGTGTTGCGACTTGGTGGCAGGTGTTCAGCAGGTGGTTGGTTGGCGACGCGACGCTCTCTGGTCTTGCTCGCTCCAACGCTTGAATTGCATGTAGACTGTCTTGGGTTGGCGAAGTTCAATCTTGCATATTAGCTTTTGTTTCGCTAATTAGCAATCCATCTCGAAGGACCATGTTGGGGTTTGCAGTAAATAAAAACAACAGTACATTGGTTTGGAGGTAATTTAATACTGCAAGCCTCGCCGTTCAAAGATGAGCCGGTGGACAGACAGAAAGTGTACAGGTGTTGTATGCCACACGGCCCACAGTGAACTGAATGCAAGCAACACTGAACAGAATAAAATGCAAAATACAAGAATAGGGACTAACGCCCCAACACCCGATATTTCCAAAGTAAGTCAAACAATAACCTATGAGGTACGAATTACGATAACTATAGTAAGAAGAATATGTATACGTACCTGTGAACGTCAATTCTTACCTTTTGTGGATGATTTAAATGTGTTTTGGTATACTTAGAAAATTATTCATTTAGCACAAGCCGATAGATTACATGAAAGCAAGAAAGATAAAGAAATTCTTTTTAACCAATGTATGTCATGCGCAGTAAGTAAGTTTGGCACTTTCAGAACCGACTACCTGAGGTGATTTTTATGCTGTACCGAGCTAACGACCGTGGTATTAAATTGGTATATATTGAATAAACTTATTTCGGCTATTTCATATTTAGCCTGGCGCCCAACGATATAAAAAAATTGTATTTCACAACATCTAAAATTACATATTAAGTGTCATGTTATATAAAGAAAATTGTTTAAACAAAATTAATTTATAATTCATTAATTTATCAATAATCAGTCACTATAATTCATCTCAATATATATATTGCGGAAGGTATTAAAAGTTAATAGATCTTAGTACAGCGTTCTTGTGTTGATTACTTACGAAATTATGATAATAATCAATTTATACTTCATTAATGCATATCCCCAGCATATAAAATGGTGTTAGTATTTTTCTAATTCTAATAGTCTCTAATAATTCGCAGTATAAGTAAGTTTCAATTAATTTTATTTATAATGAAGCATTCTAAAATACAGGGTTGGGAAATAGTACGGAACAATGCAAATATCTCTACTAAGGCAACCGCGACAAAGTTTTCTACATGAAGGTTCCGATATGTGATGGATACAATGGAGGTATTGGTGGTATGAAGGACTTCCGGTTTAGTCTGAAATGATATCAACTTTTATATTTTAAGTAGAATACCCTGTCTGTTTTAAAATATGCCGACATAACTCTTTTCTGCGAGTTTAGTAATATAAGGCTTGATGTTTTTATTTGGAATAATTGTAGAGATATTCAACCAAACACTCAACAATAATAAAAAAAATATAAAATATTATATTTGTAAAATAACCCTTTAAAATGGAACTTACCTGGAATACCTGTGCTTGGCTTTTGCGAATCAGGTTTAGTATAATTATGATATAGCATTTCTTTGTCTATATTTTCTTATCTTTCGCGTTTCTTAGTATTTATGTTGTTTGATGTTGACAAATCAAGCTCGCACAAATATGATGAAGAAAACTGTAGCAAAGCTTTGGGAAAAGTTGAGTATTCGGCTTGAACAGAATTTCGAAATTCGCCGAATTATTTCAGAGAATTTCATGTTTAGAGTATAAGCCATTGACATGGCAAGCAATTCTTCTTTTTGTTGTGGGGAATAACTACAATTAGAAATAATAACTGAGTTAAATGGATTTAGTATCCAGTCATAATTTTCTTTATTTCCAGAAAGAACGTAACTTTACGGACTGAAGAAAATATATCTGCTGTATTTCTTCCGACATACGATTTTTCCAAAGAGTTCTTTATGCTGAATTGCTGACAGTTTCTCAGTAGATATCAAAATATTTTCATTTTTTCCTAGAATATTTCTATTAACGTTATTTAAGTAATTAAAATAAAGGTAAATATACCGATTTAAGGAGACACCAATATTATTTTGAAGACATTTTAGAAAAGCATCTATACCTTCATTTTGGAAAATGGCCGACAATTGATTCTGAAATTTCGAACAGCTCTTTACCCCTGTATATCTATCTTATTTCAGTGTAAAAAGGCTGCAAAAGATTTCTTGTAAGCTGCTATAGATATACAAAGTTGTTTAAGAAGTTATCTGAATACCAGCCGAATCAAGTAATACATAATTTTATTTTTTAATTTTATAGCATTTTCAACAATATTTTGCGAACACTTACACAATGTTTTAGTGCATTTTTTATTACATTCCATTTGTTAAGATATGTCTGTAAAGTTCGATAAACAAATGCGAAATGTAGTTCTCAGTCTGTTCATTACCGAAAGGTAGCATAATTAAGCTTTGTCCAGCTGTAAACACCGTTTTCCGGAACACTAGTGTTTCGAGGAAAACTGATTAAGAACCACAGATTTACGAGGTAATGGCGAGGTGTTCTAACCCAGTGAAACAAAATAATATTCGGTAATTGCCCTTCTTCGTCAAGAGAAAGAACAATTTAATTTTCCAAAAGTTCTAAATACTTTCGACCTGTTAATCGACCATCAACATAACACAGTACAAACCAAGCAAAATTTGAGAACTTTGCAAAACTGTTTACGCTCCTCACATTTTTCTGTTATCATGAGCTGCTACATAACAATTACGAAACATTGTTGTTCAATATCTCTAGAATTATTTAAAATAACGGTATCAAACTTTATATAACTGAACTCGCAAAAAAGAGTCCTATCGATATATTTTAAAATATACAGGATATTCCATTTTAAATACAAAAGTTGAAATCATTTCCGGCTAAACCTGAAGTCCTTTTACACCAACAACAGCTTCACTGTATTTGCCTCCCTTCACATAGAAAAATTTGTCGAAATAACAGTTGCTTGAGTAGAAATATTTGCATTTTCCGTACTTTTACCCAACCCTGTGTGTAATACTTATTCTAAAAAATTAATTTTACAAAAGGACTAACTAATTAGCACTTTTTTTTCCAATTGTAATCGACGAAGCTAAATAACTTCAAAATGGCATGGTCTGTTCAATTTTGTTATGCTTGCACCAAACTAAATAAACGAATTCTTCTGACACTTCGGAGTTCAAAGACATATATAGGTCACCCTTAAATTCGCATTCTGTCGATTTCAAAGCCATTCGGAAAAGTTCCTGACATTCAGATATAAAATGCATCGAAGCATTCGGTGATTTGAACTCTGTCAACAGAATCAGGCGTAGTAAAATACAATACAGCTCCAGTCAACTCTTAAGTTTGCAGGTAAGGATTATTTGAATTCCCTATATGATTGCAGTACGGAATCTTATCTTAAAATTCAAAGTAAAATTTCACAACAATGAATCTTATATTTGGTAAACGAAATACAAAACTGCATTCTCATATAGGGTTGTGTATTGAAACGCGACGTAAAACGTTTTGAAGTAAATGTAAAGTTGTAACGGAACACCTTTGTTCTACTTACTTCTGAAGAATGTGCTGCCTCAGGTATATCAAACTCGGAATTCTGAGAATTAAACTGGAAAATAGAATAATAATATGAAAGTTTGATACTCCTCTCCCACTACAAGACCAAGTAAATATTTGCGAAATTAAAATTTTGCAGAGAATCAATGTTTTATCTTGCTTTTTACCCCGTTAACGTTTGTTGGAGCTTGAATTTCTAACACAAGGCATTGACTGCCAATAAACATCACTTATTCTGCAAACAAGAATACAGGCTAATGAAAAGATATTACGAAGGATAGTTGTCCGGACACCCACTTAGCGTGCTAGCATTCAGGTGGTTTAAGCAGATTTTTCAATGGCCGCCACCAGAAAAGAATTACCTTGAAAGACCACTGAGGTCATGAAACGAGGAAGTAGGATGAACTATGGTGACAGCAATATCGAAAAAGATCAAGCTGGAGACAGAGATGCATAGCGTATGGGAATCGAGTAGACGGCAATTTAGCTGTATATTGCTGTATTATATTTAAAAGAAGTGTGTATAATACAACCCAATATATTGCTGTGTAAGGGGTAATTAAATAAATGCTAATAATAGTAATTATAAATATAAATTGGGGCCAAAATATAAAAATTAAATGCCTGGTTAATCCTACACATTAGGCGCCATAACAACAATATCAAACTCTTATTTATGATATCCTCCTCTAAATGAATATCCACAATAGACGAATCCATAAATTGTTTAACCAACACGAAATGAAATGAAATTACACCAACTTTCTTGCAGATTTCAGGGACGCTGTTATAATTGGACGAACTGTGTAGCTAGTAACAAAGCAGATACACACACAGAGAAAAACATAGGGAAAGTCAAGAAAATTATCATATAGAAATTATTTAGCAAAGTTCATTTCAAAATTATTAGTGCTTTTCCCTCAATTAACATGGCAACGGGGTCGGTCCGCTTTGCAGGCACGCTGCGGACCTATGGGAGTACGAGATATTATGATCGCATTCGATCACTCGTTCACGAACGCCCCCGTCAAAAACATGGAATTGGAATTTTCAAGCGTACAAATTACCGACGCTGCGGCCGTCGTCGAGGCGGCGCTAATAAACGGTCGGTTTATTTTACGCATGCGAGATATAGGTGGATATATTCCGATTTGAATAAAACAAGTCCGAGATTAATATTTTTATTAACTTACCGGTGGTGAGTTTTAAAATTCATTATTGCAAACATGAACTATTCTTCGCTGCTTGGCACCAATTGCACGTTTTGCAGCTTAATGTGTTTCAGTTTTGAAGCGCGCTAGCGCTTTTCCGACTCGTGTCCATTAAGGTCGATCGAGTCGTCGGAAGGGAGTGCCCATTTTCTAGGTCATCTGCCGTCCTTAAAGGGGAGAATAGTTTTTTCACCATTTGCACCTACCGGCATTCGCTCTTATAATATATAATTGCGAATCCCTTCGGTCCTTTCTTCCTGCCTCACCTATTCTTTGTGTTCCTTTCTCCAACCTTTCTCACCCCCATTTCTTCCTATTTCTGTGTTCTTTATTTCGACTTTTCGTATTTCTTCCTACATCTTCCTATTTCCTCTTGCTTTTTTACCCTATCTTCTTCTTGTTCCCCATTCCCTCTTGCTGTTGTTCTCCCCCAATATCCTCCCTCTCCCACCAGTCTCTGCTATTCTTCTGTCCTTTCCTTCTTACCTCTTTCAACCCCCTTTTCTTCGCCCTTTTCCCGGCTCTCCTCCCAAGCTTCGCCCCTCCCTCACACTGATGGGGTTTCAAGGAATGGCTCGAAGAGTCCCCCCTTCGTCATCATTCTCCCCCTCGAATTTGTGTGGAGGTATACTTAACAAAATACGGTGAATTGTTATTCTTGCATGTATCTGCCTTAACTCTTCTCTATTGTTTCTGATGGAACACTCAGTATTTGTTTTGTGTATTCCTTTGAAAGCTCTTTGTGGGTTATCGTTTTAATGTACAACCCTACATATTCCTATATTATACATGGGTCTCATCGATAGTGTTTTAGTGGAATGGTAAAACATAATTTATCTAAATAGGTACCCAAAACTAAGATTTATAGAAAGCGCCAGTTTTCCACAAAAGTGATTAAACAATTTCTTGCTTTTTGGACAGATACATATCGTCGTTGATACTGCAATAGGTCGTATGTCAAAAAATACCGTTTTGAGTTTATTGCGCTAAAGTAACCATTATGTGGTGTTCTATGCCCCTGCAAAACGTCGTTTGTCTACAGCCAATGCGAAGTCACGTAATCGTATCCAGACAATACGTCTTATGTGACATTAGCAGATAGTTGGCAACATCAATTGGTCGTATGTGATACTTGATTGTTGGCGACACGTGGTTAACAGCTTTTCTAAGTTAAATTTTGTGTAGTTCGGAACCGCATAGGTAAGTCTCTATTCCCTACATGTAAATATAGCCAGTTACTATACAATGTTTACCTTGCACTGCATTTTACTTAGAAATACTTGCTGAAACTAGGAATTTAATATATATCTACGAATCCTCTGGTTCTGAGTATGTACCTTCAGAACCTGAAACGAGTAATTCAGATATCAAGATGTACAAGCAGCTGAACTACTCACTGGTGACGGACGAACACACAAGAGAAAAAGCAAAGGACAAGGCGATTCTTCCAAGTGGAAAAGATCGAAGAATGCGAACGAAAGATTACATGGTCAGGAGTACATAGGATTTGAAAAAAATGCATCTGGCAAATATCAACAAAATGTTAGGAAACAAAAACGTCAATTAAAGCCTCGATGTAAAAGCCATTCCACTGCTGGTAAAGGTCCAAAACAAAAATTTGAATGTACCATGGTGACACAAGTCAATCGAATATCTATCTTTAATAACTTTTGGAGCTTAAATTCTTTGGAATCCAAAAAAATATATGTTTCTGCCTTGGTAACGCATAACTCTCCAAACCACAGACGTAGGTCTGTTCTAGCGAACGAATCGCGCAAACAAATCGGATTTAAATATTATTTGGAGATCACGAATGGAAATGAGAGAATTCGACGGCAAGTATGTAAGAAAATGTTCCTTGCAACATTAGCAATTGGGGAGAAATCCGTAAGACTATAGGCACTTGGTATTGCGAACAGTAAGCAAACACCTACTCGTTCTGAGCTAAATCAGTTTCCAGAAGGTGAGTGTCAGACAGTTGTAAGGGAATTTTTAGAAAATTTGCCAAAGATGGAATCGCATTACTGTCGATCTTCAAGTCGGAAACTGTATTTAGAACCAACGTGGAATAGTTATCGACACCTGCATTCTGTGTTTCTTGAAAATTGTAAACAAGAAAACAAGATCATGTTCCTGGAGAACATTCTTGAAAACATTCAAGGCAATGAACCTAGATATATATTCTCCAAAAAAAAGATCAATGTAATTCATGTATGATGTACAAAAATGGCAATTTAGATGATACCCCTTATGAACAGCACATCGCTAGGAAAAACCAAGCGCGCGAAGAAAAAAATAAGGACAAAGAATCGACTGAATCATCTTCAGATGGTAAGATCTGCGTATACAAGGTTGACCTTCAAGCAGTGTTGTTGTGTCCACGATTAGCTGCAACAGCTGTATATTTTAAAACGAAACTAAAAGTTCATAACCTGACATTCTACAATTTACAAGATAAAGATGTTTCATGCTTTGTATGGTCTGAGACTAATGGCGGCTTAGAAAGCGATGTTTTCGCTTCAATTATGGTTCCTTCTTAGTGAAATTCAAAAGCACAAGCCTTCCAAAATTATAGTGTGGAGTGATGGCTGTACGTATCAGAACCGTAACGTCAAATTATCAAATGGTCTTCTCGAGTTAGCTATGGAGCAAAATATAATTATAGAACAAAAGTACTTAGAAGTGGGCCACACCCAGATGGAGGCCGATTCCATTCACAGCACAATTGAAAGGAAATTGGGAAGAAATCAAGACATCTGTATCCCTGCTGACTATGTGCGTATTATCAAATCAGCAAGAGAAAAACCATCGCCATACAACGTCATTCCATTGACTCATAGTGATTTTTATAAATACGATGTAGGTCTTTATCCAAGTATTCGCCCGGGTAATAAAACTGGGGATCCATCTGTGACAGATATTTGTGGACTGCAGTACCTGCCTGAAGGAACCATTCAGTGTAAACTAAAATTTACAGACATGTGGACAGACTTACCAAGACGTCCGTCACGACAATTACGCGATGCTCAACACCTACCCTTGTATAAGTCACCATGTGCTATAGAACTAACCAAATTTTTGCATCTGCAAGAATTAAAACTTTTAATGCACGCCGACTATCATCCCTTTTACAATATCCTGAGCCATAAAGATTGTGAGTCACCAAAAGTGTCCACATTTGCGTTTAGTGTCGGGCGCAAATCAAAAATAGTGTATAGGTAAAAAACAGTTTTTCTTTTTATTTGTATCTCATGTTCTTTTTTCTTTACTAAGCGTTAAATTACCTAGTTTATTCTAAATTATACTTGGAATAACATGTATCTAATAATTGATAATTATACATTATGCAATTTCCTTAAAACATTATGTTGAATAGTAATATGTCCTATGTTAGCCAAAGTAGCCAACTTTTGGAATCAATATGTCGAATGTGAAGGTAAGTCTGCAGTTATACAATTGTTAATAACAAATTAGTGTTCATGGCAATAATGAGCTAAAAAGGTCTCCCTTTATGACCTTAAACCATACGACTTGGAAACAGAAGCTAAATTAACACGTTTTTTTCGTTTCCTGAAAAGTTGCCTTTTTTGACATAAGACCTATTGCAGTATCAACGACGATATACATTTAGTTATATTGGTTAATGAACTTTCTATTTTGCCCCTTAAATATTTCTAAAAAGCCCAATTACTTTCAATCAACTGGCTGCTTGTGTGTGTGTGTTTTAGTTTTAGGACGCTGATGTGTTTGTCACAACGCATTTTTAGGCAATTTATTTTAAAGAGTATTGGAATCTGGAATTGTTGAATGGTCAACTATTTTTTGTTCACGAAAGTAGCATACAAATCAGGTAATTGCTTTTTTAAACGCTACTTCAAACAGCTCTTTTTATGCTAATCAGAATTAAGTTTCAAGATGTAGATCATTTTAGTTAATTAATTTTCTACATACCACAAATTGTATTAACAAATACATGAACTTTATCGAGATTAAGTTTTGTAAATATAAAGTCGTCTAATATTTCAATTAAATACTAACTAATATGCGATTTAAAGTCAAAGTCAAAGTTCTTCATAAAAATAATTATTATCGGACCATAAAACATTTTTTACTGTAGTACACAAATAATTTAAAAATAATGAACAAATTTTTTGTTAGTACATGAAATTATTTGCTTTCCATAAGAAATAACAGTTTTAAGTAACACAAAAATGGATTAGAAAAAATGTACCTATATATTTCCTGTAATAAATTCTTTTAATTCATTGCATTTCTCTTCTAAATATGAATCAGGGGTGAAAATAGGCGCAGGAAGTATTAAAGTCGTTTGCTTATAAGGAATGTAAGCTATTAACAAATGTGTGCCTTTTACGGGTTGAAAAGTTTATGTATTATATATGAAACTTGACATTTAAAGAACTGTTTACCTTCTAAGAGTTGCCAATTTATCAAATATGATACAAAATATGAAATGTAAACAAGTTATTTCAGTTTAGTGCTTACATACAGTATGCTTCTTAGTTAAAATATAATCTTCACGCTCTTAGGAACCGAATATGTTGAAATTTTTTTTTCAATTTTGGGTACGAAAATCTGTAATGTGAAATGTCATTAAAATTAAACATAAATATTTAATTAAACAATAATTGAATTTCAAATCGAATACACCTTCCCCATTATAATAACAGCTGTATAATTATATTTAACTATTACTTGCACCAGTTATGCTAGGAAGATCATTTTGTACTTGTACGAATTCAAAATTACCTGCGAGCATCGATAGGACAATCCAAATTAAATAATTTACGTATTTCATCCATAGAATTCAATATATTAGAAATGTTAGATCATCATGACTCATAAGGTAACCTTATTCATTCAACCCTTTAAGCTCTAAGTACCCCAACAGAATTAAAAAATTAATACCCAATTATTCAGAAGCAATTAATTTAATTCAAATTTCAAAATATTAGTAGTATTAGTAGTAAAATGATTTCGGTTATTTTCTAGGCAATAGTAATATTCTACTCTCAAATTCTCTTCGGACATTTTGAAAGGTTGTCGCGGAATAGATCGAAACTCCTGAACTATTCGTTGTGGCAGATGTGCGATGGACTGAAGCCGAGTTTTGTAGACAATAGATTTTAAATGACATGCAAAGAAATCTAATGGAGTCAAAATCTGTAGATCTTGGGGGTCATTGTATTTTTCTGAAACTATTGGCAAAAAATGTTCTGTTCTACTGAATAACTTTTAGTACAAGCTCTTCAATTTGTGACAAAGTGGGAGTTAACATTTCAAATTTTTCTGTTGAGTTAGCTATAGTCTAAGAGGTTGAATGGGGAAAGTTTCGTTATGAGTCATGATGACTTCCCTTCCATGTTGTAGAAACGTTTTCTAGAAAAGTTCAATCCCTATTTTACCTCCAGAACACATTGTACGTTTTCATATTGACACCCTGTGTGTATTATTTAATAATTGCTCAACTCGATATGATTAAGGCACTACTACGGCCCTTTATACTATGTGGCACAGTAATCAAAAGTCCATATAAGGCGTCAGAGACCATTTGCAGTAAAGAGAAAAATGTGTGTTGTAGACGTTGTATCAGTCTATTATACCATTTAATTTAAACATCAACCTGATGTAACTTTTTTTTTTATTTTAAAAAAAATCGTGGAGTTGCCATAGCAACTCCACGATTCTCATCCCACCCCGCTTACCTCGGATCAGCGCACGTAGCGCTATGCACGAGTCTAACATGCCCCACCCTTGTAAAACCCCCCCAACTATGCTACCGAGTAACTCCCGCTGCTCCAGAATTAATTAAAATTCGGGCCACAACGGGAGTCGATCTCGGGTCAACCGGTTGCGAAGCGGACTCTCGCCCACTGCGCCACCCGGTCGCCGATGTAACTTTTGAAAATTATTGTTTTAAATTATACGGCATTCGTTATTTTTATTGAGCATGAGTGTATACAAGATTATACTTAAGCTATTTTTATAAGAATTGTACAGGTTTCAATTCTTTTGAAGTTAATTTTTTCAAGTTTCTGGATTTTCAATAAGCATACATTAGTGTCGATAATAGTAAAAATCAATGTGACTGTAATTTTTACCATAAATAGAACAAAAAAACATACTATATAAATGGAGGTGTTACACTTTCCTATTACAATTGTGAATCACAACGAGCTACTATATTCTTTTTTATTTTTGCGTTGACGCCACGGAAGCAGTAGATTGGTTTTATGTGGGAACTTACGTTGGATATGAATATGTAGTACAATAAGTTCGTATCACTTCCGGTATAACCGGAACACCTAATTTGTAAGTAGGCAGCTATATTTGTTATTCTGTATCTTAAACATATACCTATCTGTACAATAATACACAACTTGTATATTTTTCCATAACAAACATTCAGCACATTTCGTGCTATTTGCGGGTGTAACATACCCCATCCTTGAAAAACCCCATGCCCCAGCTAAAACTAAGACTCCACAAACGTCTTGGGCAAGTGCAGTGCTCAGGATTCGAACCTGAGCGACTGGTAGAATAGCTAAGCCAAGCGCCGCGGCCACTATTGTACCGCGGTTCCCTCTGCCAACAATTCAAACAGCATTTTCTAGATTTTCGAGTCTTTATCACGTCAAGTTATTTAAAACCAGTTCTAGAGCCCTTTAAAAAATATTTGAAAACATTGTGGTAACCCACAATTTTTACAATGGTTTTCTTCTAATTTTTTATACACTATATTTCTAATACCTACAGGCTGTTAAATAACTGCAAGATAAAACTGGTGCCAAATTCCAAATATTAAATACCCGTTGCACAGACAATCTCTCAGTTATACTAAACAAAAACCATCAAAATACAGAAAAATTAATGCACTATCTAAAAGCTACCGGTCTATCCAATAAAATATAAACTCATAGGCCCCAGGGCTAATAGCCAATGTAGTTGATGCCCTGTAAATTATCAATAAATAAATAAATAAATACCCGTTGCAGCCTTAGATTTGAAGCTAGAATGTTTGTCAAAACAATATTTGATTTGAATTCAGGCCTCCTGTGAAACTGCCTACTGCCATATTGCTTCGGAAAAGTGATACTAAAAAAACAAACACATACCCACCAAAATTTTGTAAAGAAAACTTTTTGGCTTCTTGGTAATCCGAAGCTTGCATTTCCGTCAAAATTTTGATATTTAAAATCTTCGCAATTATAATACATGTATTGGGAGTATCGAAAAGTAAAAATAATCAGAAAATTTATAATATATTATTTATTTATATTTTTTATATAATAAGAAGAATGTTAACTTTTTCAACGCGTTCAGATGGCGTTTTATATCTAAAGCTCATGCGTTACACAATATTTTTAATACCACTGTTCGGATATTAACAGAATTTATTTTTCGAAATAGTCTAATGACCCTTACTAATAATTAATTATAATAAAATAATTTATCTGTAAGTGTAAATATTGGAAGAGTAAATTAGTTTAAAAATATGCGTTACATTTTAACAAAAACATATTGCTTCATCATGGAAATAGGACGTCACTGAAGTTTTCCAAGTCCATGCAAAAGGGGTTCCTAATAAGCGAGATTATTATAAAAGAGATTACCCTTGTATCCACTTTTATATTCCGTCAAATGAAATTCCTTGTCTCCTTATGTTAATAATATCGTAGTTAACTTCAATTTATTTGTGGTTGGGACTGTGGGATATTTCAATTAAATGTAAGAATAACAAGAACAATAAGGTTTAATTTAGAAAGTCCTAAATAGAAACAGATATGGAGAGATTGCCCTTTATCCTTTTGATCCTTAGTGAAACGTATTTCTTCCCCATGTAAGACGAGAGTTCGGATAAGAGGACTGATACTTCAAATGAAGATATACGGTAACCTATACAGTAAGTTGTTTTTCAATTAACTTCACCTGAAGCTTAAGGAAGACCTAGTATACTCTTTATCATTCCCTGGTATACATTTTCCTTACAGGGTAACATTCGTGAGTCCGAAAAATATTTATTTGTTGTAGTTTTGAAAGAAATACTTGAAATCGTACAAGCAAACTTTCGATGATGAAGTGCAAAATTGAAAATATAATACACATCTTAAAACTTATTCTGGGAAAGTAACGAGTTTTGCTTTCAAAATTTCTTATGGAAAATACGATTTTAAGTACAATTGAATTGTTTGAATTAGTCTGTATTTACACACTAAACAATTAAAAAAGAAAACATTTCAGTAAATTATATATCAGCAACGGTAACCTAGTTGAGTATAAGAAATTTAAGCGATTTTTATACAATTTTATAAATTAAAGAATATAGAAAGGATTTTAACTTTGATTGTGTTCTCCTATTGAACGTATGTCTGAAAGATAGTGTTTGAAACATTTCATCAGGAAATCTCATAAATTATCAGTATGTGTATACACATTCCAACGTACAAATTAATAATAATGCACACCTCTAAAAAGCATGAAACCCGCGCCTATAATAAGAAAAAGAAAGTTTTACAATAATTGATCAAAAAATGTTTTAGTTTCTATTTTCGGTATAAGAAAAGGCTTTTACTGCAAATGATTTTATTAAGTATCATTTTGGAAACCAAACGGATGCTAGACAAACATGCAGACGTGAGTGATTTAAATGGGGTATGAGTTACTCGATGATATGGAAAAAGCGGTTTTACCTTTAGTTCAATTAGGATGCTCTACAATATCGCATATTAAAAATATTTTAATAAATAGCGTTTCAATCGTATATGGTTTTCATGATTTGTTCAGAATCAAGATAATATTTGTTAATAAATAGCAAATCGCCTTATTAATCATTTTTACCTATATTTCTCTCAAAATTAAAGAATTATCTGAATGGCCATTTTTTGAAAATTTCTTGATATTGTTATTGTAATTGTTGAGAGTAACTCGGAAAGCGCAAACATACCTCTACTGTAGAATTTTATATATGTATGCTTAATTACTTGTATTTATTATGTTTCAGTATACTGTGAAAATTGAAATTGAATCACTACCTGTTCACGTAGTGTAATGTAATATTACCTGCTTTCCTGTTAGTCCCCTACTTTGGCGGCCGCTTGAAAACGGTATCAAGAAGAATTGCTCTGCTAGAAGCAGCACCTGCTTGGTATTAAATAGCACGTTGTACTAGACAACAACCCTAATAAAACAACCAAAACTATTATACAAGGATGGTACTACACCACTGTTCTTGGCTGAAGACAGCTCATTATATGTCAACCTCCTGGTAATACTAGATAATAGATCGCGTACAACATGATCACAAACAAGGCAAATAATATTTGTAACTTCATTCTCAAATAATGGTATCAAACGAAAATTTAAGGAATTGTCACCCCTAATTATCGATGAAGTATTAAACCGATGTATGTTAAACCTTGACGAACTATTACTTCATAACAAGTATTTGGTTTGAAAATATTGGTAAATGCGGTAGGATTATTAATTTTTTCCTTCTGGGTCCGTCTACCGTTGTTCCGGAAGCACCGCAGCTTAAACGGCTTATTGTGTAATCGCCCTGATTAGCTACCACGTCCAGTCAGTGACCTTAGTTCGCTGTACCAAAAAATATAGGTTTCTCACTGTGTGTATGCTGATATCTTTCGATTCAATTTGAGGGAGTCCGAATATGCGTTGACTTTTACTTGGTCTGGTTCTTTGTTGAAAAATCTGCATGTAAGGAAGGTCTCCATTCAATTTCTTGAACCTCCATAGGTGTGCCTTTACAGTCATGTGGCCTGTTAGGAATTCCTGTATTCCCGTTCCAGTGCTGCCAGGCGGAAGGTTCTGCCTGGGTGGTTTCCACTCTGTTCAATTCTGATTTTTTTACTTCGAAGAGTGTGGCTACAAGGGGTCTTAGAGTCATATGGTCGGACTCATTTCGGACCCCTATATTATCTATCAGGCTCTGCCCCTTCGCGTGTCTCATACGTCGAATTCTGTTATCTGACATTTCCCCAAATCACAATGTGGAGGGTGGAAAAGTTGGATTTTAGTAGAAGGTGGAAGCGAGTTCATATAACAAGCTGGTATGCTAGACGCGGTCAGAGGTTTGTTCTATATCTAGGAAAACAGCTTTGACTAATGAAGGCAATTTGCACGTGCAGTGTACAAACTTTAAGACTGTTCTATATCACAACGAGGCAGTCGTGCTCTAGAGGTCAGCGCGTTAGATGCTGAAGGTCTGGGGTTCAATTCTCCGTGCCGGAACATCGCATTTTTCGTGGCAGTTCTCAGTCGCAAGGCAATGACAAATCATTCAGATATGCTTCTTTGTAAATCTTCTCGTGATTAAAAGTGTTCATATTTTCCGTGGTTCGCAGTCTACGCTAAAATGTAGGTCCTCTGGCTTGTGGTACTTTGAAACGAGCAACACGGGCATAGAAGCGAAGATCGTTACGTCTCGTAGAAGACAACGCATTCAAAGAAGAAGAAACCATCGAATACAAAAATATTTCATGCATCCATTTCAAAATACTGACAATGGTACATGGCGCTGCATGGTCTGCAATATATACTTTCCATGAAGACTGGAGTATACCTTTCATAGATGATATCATTCGCAGATTAACCACTAGCTATTTAAATCAATCCAAACCAACAAGTCAGCCATCTGAGTGTCCCTATTACAGTGCAAAAAAATAAAATACACAATGGCCTACAAGTTAGAATTTAAAGCCTTCTAACAAGGTTTTTAAAAACAATTTATTTGCTTTTACAAAGAATAAATGGAACTTTGGAGCACTTAAAATATCGTTCTTACAACTTGAAGATTATTCTAAGACTAAAGCTAATTTATTAAACTGATGAGCAAGTAACCTCATCTGCTTATCTTATCGCACCGCACAGGAAGTATCAAGTTTCTTAGATTGAAGCATAATGTGTTATGTTATGCATAACTTACAGATCTACGTAGAACAATACCAACAAATCACATTTTACGCTTTTGTCGGATACATTATTAGTAATTAATACATATTTTCAGTGTTGTCATCACACACCTGCTCAACTCATGTTCCACTCTGTAAACCAACTCAAACTATTGACTCTGAAAATATAAATATAAATGCCACGTACTTTATTCATAAGGTAGGCTAAATTAAATAAGGAGCAGTAGTTGGTACTAGCAAATTATAATGCCGTGCAGTTTATAACTCGCAGATATTAAGAATCAATGTCAGCAAAGAAGAATTTCTGTAAATCTAATTAGGTTTCACTGAAAATTAAATAAACATTTATTGGAAAGACAGTACATTATGGCTTCTAAAGAAAAGAATTATACATCGGCGTACAATTGTAAACATTACATATCAAAATCATCGTCAGAAGTACTCTTTATAATCCTGCTGTTCCTGTTCTGGTTACATTTAGTGTACACACTCGAGTGAAAATGACCCGCAAAAGCAATGTAATTGATGAAAGGTATCAAATTTCAAGATTATTAAACAAATAGTAACAAATTCATACCATAAACATAGTAAATGCAGCTTCTAGAATAGAATTAAATGTCTCTTCCGTTTTCAGATTTCTTTTCTAATCTGGACGATAGCGACATACGTGTGTGATTAAAATTAAAACGCAATATAATTTGTTTTATCGCTGTTCTCTGATAAAGATAATTCGTTGTTTTTAGCCTCTGTAATCGCCGCCACTGACAATTCTGAGGCTTGATTTTCCCTGCCCTCCCCCTGTAGTCCACCTACTATATTACGTGCTTCTTCAGGGCTTGATTTACTCTGCGTAGGTGCTATGTGTGGCTCGATGAGTAAATTTTCCAAATACTGTAAAAATAACCTTCCTTATTCCATTCCGAAATGATTGATGTACAGATTGCAGAGCTCAGTGGGTGAAGTCGCGGGTTACACTGGAAGAAATTCCGAGTTCAATTACTGGTAAATAATATCTTTCCCACGAGGATTGATCACTATGGCAGAGTAGATCAACAGCCCCCCGTATGGGGGAGGCCCTTGCCCAACAATAGGATGTTGCGGGCTAATAAAGAAATAAAGAATATCTAGGTTCTTTTTTCAAGGGAATTTTAATTTAATGACTCAGTCTTAAATCAGTATCTAGGGGTAACACCTTGAAATATAAATCGCGGGTTAAAGTGTAATTCTGGCTACACTACCGTCCTACTATTATCGTCTGCTCCCAACAAGCGGCTATGTATACTTCTTGCTTTCCCAAGGTATTATAGCTATAAACGCAAAATATTATTCCATAATCATTGATATCGATAAAATAATTGCAATGTATGCAGAGGAATCGAGATTATTACAAAAATTACCGTTGGAATCGATTCGTTTTTTGTGTGCGTAGTATCAACTAATCAGTCCTCTTAATAGTTACATAAAAAAAAATTTTTTTGATTGTCGTTATTTGTGGTAGTATCCGCTTTTTTATGCAACATGCTTATCAATGTGTCCATTTTTTCCCCTTTCAGAATTGTTAACAAATATTGTATTTTTGTAAAATCAATGGACAAAATAGACACCTCTTTGATATTCAATGTCTAAACAAGCTTTGACATATGCTTTTGTAGGAATTTCGTTTTAGACCAAGTTAATCAAAGTTGTGTGAGGTAAAAAATTACCACAAGTGGCATTCTGTTCCTCAGTTCATTTATAACACAACACATTACACGTATTCCATGATTTTTCTTTAGTCTGCCTCCTACTAAGCGTTTAGAAGACATGAGGATTTACTGCCGCACAATATCAACATTTTTATTTCATATTTTGCAGGTTTACTGAGACTATACTTTTTATAAGAACTCGAAACTCAACTAGCTGTTTATACACTATATTATTTTCACAAGGCTTACATAATTTCTAAAGAACGTTTATTCATTTCTCTGCAATTCTCTCACATCAGTAAGTTTGCGATGCGTCTTTTTCTTGACGATAAGATTTATTATGAAATCGAATTACTCAACATATTGCACAAAACATTTCAAAGGACGTCGTTTCGGGAAATATGTTGCTGTTCGTTTCTTTATCCCTTTCTCGATTCTCTTGAGTTTTATAAACGCCACCGAATGATACTAAATCAGCGTATCCTGTTCCACTCTTTAAATTTATCCAATCTTCACCAATAACTCTATTGTCATCTTTATAATTTTTCTTGCAATTGGAGAATTGGAAATTACATCGAGTGCAAATATTTCATGTCTTAATCTTGCTGATCCTATCGGGAGACCTTACCTGTAGAGATCGCGTCTCCGGGATTGTTGTGAATATTCACAATAAGGAGCAGTGAACCAAAGGAGAGTTGTAGTAACCATCTTTAAAAAATCTAGGCCCTCCAACTTGCGATGGGACACAGGACCAGCATTTCTGTTCCCGGAAAACAAATAAGAAGCTAAAAATTCCCAAGCACGACTAAGAATATGAACAGATTCAACGGACTACGGCACAAACTTCGAAAACACATAAAAATATTAAGAACAAAAAATGTATAGGGGTGAGGTAATAAGATGAATAAAATAATAAACGAAGTGGATGAAATAGTTGGATGTAGTTAATTTAACTGTAACAAAAAGGAATGGACACGAAGTTAAAAAAACCGAAGGTATTTATACATATAGCGTACCGAAACAAAACAGAGGAAAGAAAGGGTACCAATCATGCTAAAAGAAAAATATGTGACGTATATAAAGAATTGGAAAGCAATTACTAAGCAAGTGTTAAAAGTTTATATAGAAATAAGTCGACAAAGGTTAACCCTTACATACTATTTGTCAAGGGGGGGGGGTAGAAAAGCTTAGAAATAATATTAAATGAATAGGTAAACAAATTCCATAAATGTATGTATCTTAGAATGAAAGAAAGATTTCAGGGCTATTTGAATACTAAATTCGGTGATGTGAAACAGGAGCATACCTAAAAACGCGGAACATATAACACACACTACCATAATAAAAACCTCACACCTATGGAGCTGAAGTAAGGTAAATGATGAAATCTATCACAAATATGTTAAGAGAAATGGATTACTGGAGATCAGTAAGAGTCTCCAGACTAGAAATGATACAAATAAGGAAATACTATGAGTGTTATAATAGATGTCTAATGACAACTGACGTGGTATGATGTAATATAAAGAATGAAGGACACGCGTCTTCGAAAGAAAACCATGCAGTGGCTTCCACCATACAAACGAGAGAGAGGAAGGCCCAGACGAAGTTGAATAATGGAGACATAATAAGCATTGGAGCCAAGGAATATAGACCCCGCATTATGGAGATATCGCAAAAGACGGAAAAACAGATTGAAAAGCACAAGACGTCTCAGACACTAAAACTATTCAAAGGAAAAGATTCTTCCACATGCAAATTTTTCGTACAGAAATATTTTTAAACTTTCGTCAAATATAACCTTGCCTAGTGTTGGGTTGTCTTGTTCTATCGTTCCGTTATTTGATTGAATAAATTAGGGAACAGCAGTGGGTTGTATAGTATTGTCAAAACTATCGTCACTTTCACGTTTGTTATCTGCATGATTTTCGTATTCAGATATTTCATACTATAAGTCGTCGTTGAACGCTTCTAGCTCCAGTAACT
This sequence comes from Limonius californicus, assembly GCA_014611495.1. Taxonomy (NCBI): domain Eukaryota; kingdom Metazoa; phylum Arthropoda; class Insecta; order Coleoptera; family Elateridae; genus Limonius; species Limonius californicus. The sequence continues at coordinate 17,586 of JABXWE010000876.1, read as the reverse complement.
CAGCTTCAGGCAAAGCTTTAACGCTGATCATATTTTGCACTCTGATGATAACAACACCTTAGTGCACCAATTCAGAAGAACATACATAAATAGAACGTCATCCAATTTATAGTCGTAGTAAAAGAGTGTATATGAACTTGCAGTTAAGCTCCAATGTATGATTGTAAGCATCTTGCTAAGTTCGAAATAATAGCTTGAAGGCAATTGTTAAGTAAGTTTCTAAGTATAATAAAACAGATTTTGATTTGATTATTCTAAACGAGTTTATGTCTTCCTGTTTTTATTCAACTGTAGTAATCATGGAGAATTAAGTTCTCGGCATATGAAACTTATTTTGAATTAAATATATAATCGCAACAGCAGCGTTAAAAACCCTACATTGGAGCAACATTTTTTTTATATTCATGTTTTACTGTACAGGAGTGACTTTAAATGAGACAGAACGTTTGATAAAAAAAGTATTCTCCCTACTCAATAATGATAAATGTCAAATAGACCAGTAATTGTATTAAAAAAACAGGGATTGTGTCCATTAATCCTAAAAGTATAGATGTTACAGTTTCCATAAATCAAACAGAGTTTCATTGATGTTAACTACATCAAATTTAATTTAAAGGAAACATAGGGTATTTCTCCATAAATAATATAAATGATATTTAAATTACATACTAAACTTAATTCTCGCCTAGAAAGCGGTGCCATTTGGGATAACACTTAGTATAATTAAGTAAAGGCCGAACCCTGGCCAGACATACAACGTTCACGAAATCATCATTCTGGTTTAAACAGTTTGTGGAAATTCTTATTTAAGTAAAAAAGCCACAAGTCAGCCCTTACCTGCTTATGCTGGGTTTCATCCTAAAATTGGCCACAGGTATTAATACATTAATAATTAAAATTATACTTTGTTGAGATGATTTTTAACGACGTTGCTACTCCTAAATTAATACTGTGGTAAAATATCCATCCTGGGATAATTTGCTTTACAATTAGAATTGAATTTAAATTAGCTATTATCAATTCTTGAATAAAATAGGGATCTCCACAAATAACAATGAATCACTCTTAAACTCAAAGTGATATGATATAAATTCAAAAACAGCGCCATTTGATCTAAATTATGAAACTATAGTGCATGGATATAAAAGGTTGAACCATAGATTAGGAAATGATTATTAAATTTACACAATAAATCAACAACAATTCTGCCAAATTATCTGTGTTTCCCTATTTAGAAACGAACATAACAACAAGATCAAATTTTACAGTTAAAATTTAAAAAAAAGAGTAAGTCATTTATAACTTGGACCCACCTTTATTCAGATGCACTTGCTTTCTTTCTTTAAGTTGGTAAACACCTTGTGTTGTATTTATCGAAGAAAATGCCTTGGAATGGAAAGTTTGCCCTTGCCAGGTAAGTGGTAAACTTGGAATAACTTCCTCACACTTTGTTTGTTGCTATAATCGTTAGGAATATTATTTTCTTGATAAAATTTTGAAGTTTGTAAACATAACCCTCCGTCGACAATACGACTGATTGTAAATTTTATTATAATCCTAATAAATTAAATTAATTTTAATGTTACCAAGAGGGTCATTCCATATTATCAAGTCAACTTATGTTTGAACCTTCACATTACCGATTTTATTGAAATTAACGGAAAGGTGTTAATATATGGAGTACAAATTTTCAGGCTTGAAATATTAAGGGCTTCGAAGTTATAGGCTGTCAAATTTCAAGCATTTTTCCCCCATAAACGTGTAGTTTTTACTTTAAATAAATGTACATATTTTGCGATAATTGTTTAAATTATATTTACATTATTTTAAAGTACAGGGAATTATTTTTATGGATTCATTGTAGATGTAATTGTCTATGTATATTTGTAAAAAGAACGCATCAATTACGCCTACTATGTAGGCAACCAACTATACTGAAAATTAAAAAGCGGAAGCATACAGAAGCGTCACTGAAGTTGTAAATTATTTTATTGTGAAGGTTATGATCGATGCGGTGTTTATAAACAGGCAAATCAAAATGAGGAACAATAACGACGATTATTATTGTAAAACATTAAATATCAATAACAGAATACGGAAATGAAAATAAAAAAACAGTTACAAGTATTCAAGGATTCAAGCTATTGCATTCGGTACGAATGCGATCATTTAATTCATCAATACTGTGTAGTGGAATATTAGTATAAATTTTTGATTTCAGGTATCCCCAACCAAATAAGTCATTGGGCGACAAATCAGCAGAACGCGGGGGCCACGGTACGGTACCGAATCTCCCTATCCATCGTTCTGGAAACCTGTTGTTTAGAAAATTTCTTATAGCATTCGTGGAATGCGGAGGGGCTCCATCCATCTGAAACTACGGGTCATCGATATTTAGGTTTTCTATTGCCGGAATGACGTCGTTCCTTAATAGCTCTAAAAATTTGGCTGAATATAGAATACCATCAATAAAATATGGACCGATAAGCTTATTTTCAACTATTCCTAGCCTTACGTTAACTTTCCCAGTGTATTGACTAGGAGTTAAGTTTTGTAAATGGCGGTTAGTGCTGGACCAATATCTAAAGAATATGATTAGAAGGATAATGGATAGTGGATAGATGTGGCATTATAATACACACCGAAAATTTTGTGAATTGACTTCTTCCAGTTATTGTGAAAGTTACTTCATCACTCAAAACTGTCTTATTTAAAATGTATTCATGTTCATTTAAGCAAATTAAATAAAGTTTCACAATTTTTCTTTGTCTTCATCGAATAGTTGTTGGTGATTAGAAAATTTGTACGATTTATATTTAAATTCGTTTAGTGTTATGAATACCAAGGTTTTGGAAACTTTAAAATGTGAACCTATTTCTCGTAGTGATACTATGGGGTTTTCTTCAACGTAGCATAAAATATTTAATTTCATTTCTTCGGTTAAAACGTGATTACTTTTAGTTCGGGCATTTATTACACATCCCTCTGATTTAAATTTTCTAACAATTGTTTGTATGGTTCGAATACAAGGAATAGGTGTTTCTGGACATTTTACTGAAAATAAGTTTCTCACAATTCTTAAGCTGTTCCATTCCGACACCACATTAGAATTTTCACTTTTTCGTCTTTACTGTACATGGTTGTATAAAAAACGCAATAAGGCACTAAATAAGAACTATTTTTATTTTTTAACATCGATTTAATTTGATTGTTTTGGCCACAGCATGCTTTTGTTTTTCTAACAAAAATTTAAATTCGAAAAATTTAGTTTTCTGTATAGTTGGTTGCCTACATAATAGGCGTAATTGATGGGTTCGTTTACAAGTATACATAGACAATTACATGTACAATGTATACTAAAAGGAAAAACTCCCTGTATATAAAATGTGCTTGTATTTGGTGTATAACTTGCCCAGGTTTTTTGTTATATTCATACAAAACATATGCCTACTGGATTAGAACCATTTTTGTAATTTGTCGAAAATTTGATAAAAGGAATTGTGTGTTTGCCGACTATAACCCTTCATAATTGTGGAAAGTTTTATCGTGGTATCACAATGGGAATATAGTGAAAAAGAATTTTCATCGGCGGTTCTACTGAAATTGCCAATCTTTCTTGAAACAAAAGAAAATCGCGGTTTGTTATGATGGAAAGACAATCTGACTTTGAAAATTGGCTTCTCTCTCTCTGTTTCTCTCTTGGCTTTCATTCCATTACGGGATTGCCGTTCTCAGGCTCCAAAATTCTCGGTTTTCCCAGTCGTCTTCATTTAGTCGTTTTTCCATCATTATGTTTCTCATGAGGTCTTCCATTTGACGGCTTGTTTTCCTTTTCTTCTCCTGCCTCGCGGTAACCAATTCAGAATTTCCTTTGGCCATCTCCCTTCTTCCATTCTCTCTCGTGTCCGTACCATCTAGGTGTTTTATTTTCTAATCTTCTAGTGATTGATGTTGTAATTCCCATTTCCTGCCATATTACCTTTATTCTTATTCCGTCTCTTCGTGTATACTGCAGACATATCCTCATGTAGTATATAATTCGACCGTTCCTATTTTGTCCCGAACTTTGTTAGTAATCGGCCACATTTCTCCTCCATAAGTTGTTATACCTTCTGTTATAGCGTGAAAAATGTTCCTCCTTGTTTCTTTTGCGAGGCTTTTGTTCCAAATAGTTCCGTGTAATGCTGGTGTTGTTTTTTTTCTTATTTTGATAACCTTGTCTTCTATATTTGCCTCAGTTTTTCCCATATCGGATATTATTGAACCCAAGTATTTGTATTGCGTGCATAGTTTAATTATTCCGTTACCTATTCTTAATTTATTTGGCGTCTACAATTAATAATTTAGTAATTTGGCATAATTTTAGTCATCGCAAATGGAACAATCCACAAATATTTATAAACACAATTAAAATAAACGAAAACAACTATTCAGGTGTACCTACATTAATAATAATAAGAAAAATAGCTATGTCTAGAGATTTATATAATAATTAAGATAACAGGGGTGCAAACGTTTCTTACATACTATTCATTCATGCAACATGCACCCTAAACTTAACTAAGTGAAATACGGTCGCCTCAGCCGGAGTTCGACCACACAGCCGACCGCATTTCATTGTGACCTCGACTGACAGCGCGTACTCGCGCTGCCCCATCGAACACTCGATAGTTCGGTATGTATTTCAAAAACAAAGAAAAGTTAGAACATGTAAGTTTTGATTTTTATAGGAATATTTAAAACACTGACATTGTGGCTATAAATGTATTCTAAAAATATCTTATTTGGTGTTTTTCACAAAATTCTCTTATACACAATTAAACGAAAATTGTTACTTCACGAACAGATCAGCAGTTGAGTATAAAAATTAATAACAATTTCCTAATAAATGTCTTCATGAGTAAGAATTTGGATGAGCGCATGGGAAAAATGTATGTGATTGTTTGGATGGGACAAGTCTTCAAAGAGCATATGAAAACCAAATTACCACTCCAAAAGATTTATTCAAATGATGCCAAAAACCCTAGGAATGTTCACATTTTAAATATTACTAACACAGAATATGAAGAAGAAAAAATAGTATTACAGAAACGATTTAAAGAGCAGTACAAATAAAAGGTACGCAAACGTACCACTGATTTATTCCACCTTCCAGAACGCAAATGAAATCTAAATTATATTCATTTTTTTAGACGAAATCTCTGTTTCTACTTATGTTACCAATTGCTGTAAATATGGGTGCCTTTATGTTAATGACTAAATGTTAAATATTCGTAAATAATAGTTTCTGTTATCTTAATTATTATATAAATCTCTAGAAATAGTTATTTTTCTTTTTATTATTAATGTAGGTATACCTGTACGGTTATTTTCGTTTATTTTAGTTGCGTTTGTAAATATTTGTAGGTAGTTCTTTTTTGTGATGACTAAACTTATTATTATTAATTTTAGAAGCCGATTTTCAAAGGCAGATTGTATTTCTAAAATAACAAACTGCGATTTTCTTTTATTTCAAGCAAGATTGGCAATATCAGTAGAGCCGCCGTGGGAAAATATTTTTTCACGATGTTCCCATTGAGATCCTACGATAAAACTTTCCACAATTATGAAGGGTTATAGTCGAAAAACACACAATTTTTTAATCAAAATTAATTAATTTTTCGAAAAATTGTGAAAACGTTTCTAATCAAGTATTTAAAGTAAAAACTACACGTTTATGGGGGAAAATGCTCGAAATTTGACAGCCTATAACTTCGAAGCGCTTCATATTTCAAGTCCGAAAATTTGTACTTTTACATGTCACCATATACTAACACATCTTATTCGTTAATTTCATTAAAATCGGTGATGTGAAGGTTCAAACATAAGTTGACTTGCTACGGAATGACCCTATACATGTTTAATAATTATTTCCGTTGGGGTCATACACTTCAAATGTGTTTTCTTTCTCCACTAATAGTAATTTTTACGTATTGAATTTTTGTTTACATATTTCAGAATTTCATTCGAAGCGATGAAGCAAACGAAAGAAAAATGCCTGTATGCTGACGTCGATTCTGCAGAACTCTACATCAAATCTTCAAAATACGTTTTACAGCAAACATCACTATTTTAGCCACAGGTATGTTTTAAAAAATAATGCCGATTCACACATAATGCTTACCTAGCAACTGGTTTTATTTCAAATAAATACATAATTATGAAGTTTATAACGTTTAAAGTTGAGTAGCTGGAAGTGCGACCTTCCACATTCATATTTACATGGCTACTAATTAAATAGAAGGACTGGAGTGGCTCAGTGGTAAGGTAACCAAGCTTTGGATGTAATAGTCCGAATGCTTCCCGGTTCGAATCACTCCGGGGGTCGGAAATGTTTGCAATTTCCTGGGTGGTCGGTACAGGGTTCCGGTCTCCATTTGCCATTGGGGAATCAAATTAATGGCACCCCTCGTATTACGGTCGCATTAGAGGAGTAACAAGACTATAAACAAAAACATCCACACACCAGGCAAGTCAAGCACGGTTTCGCCTCAACACCGTAACCCGCAGAGTCTAGCCGTGTTGTGCAGAGCACAAACTATCTAAGCTTTGCCTCACACCGCCTCGACACTGCGCAAGCGGTACAAAAGAGAATCACGATTATGATGATGAAGCACTAAATAAAACGACCATAATCCTGAAATTCTTGTGCCGGTCGCTAAGCAGAAGTCAGACGGTGTAACTTTTTTGTACTGGTCGCTAGGTAATGGCAATACAGCGGAAACATCTGAAATAGCAATATGTACATTTAGGTTAAATCTGACACAAATATGATTTTTTCAGCCAATCAGAATTAGAATGCAATTACAAAATTGAACTAAAGCAAAATTATACAAATCACTATTTGATATTTGATAAAACACAAATTTTGAATTTGTAGTCAAATTTCTTACAAAGTTCTGAGAATTTTAATACCGGACACCAATACAATCCGATGTGTGATAAAGCGAACCATATTTACATTTTTTAAAATTATCTATTTTTGGTAAATTAAATTAAATAGATTATCAAAATCATTGAAGTTGTCCTTAACACACTCTAAAACAAAAAAGTATTATCAAATTCCCACAACACACATATTTGTTTACAAAATATGCCGAAAGTATATCACAAAAGTTCTTAAAAAATTAGTTTGTTTTCCGATAAGAAACCACAAATAAGCGTGGCAAAAGCTTCAAATTATGCTATATTAATAAATACATAGCACATAGCAACCCAAATACCCATCGGAAATGACCATGATAAGAAAATCGGTAGCGAACTGTATTCAAAAATCAATAATTGTAGTAAAATTTACATCAGTTATTTATACAAAAATAAAATTAAATTTGTTCGATATATTGTGCCAGCGTTCTTTCAATTACCAGATTTAAGGCTTTTCAATTTTATGACTAATGACAAAATAACCATAATAGTAGCAACTATGAACAAATACGTGTTTTGACAACGTTGCGAAAAGCAATTAAAACAACGTATAAATAACAGATCAGCAAAGTCGTAATAAAATATTTGATTCGTAGGCAAGTTATAGCTGCCCACAGCAACATGTCAAGAAGTAAATGAATAATTCCGCTATTAAAAATATATACTATATATATTTTAGTTAAAAGCTACGGTGCAAACTGGTTGGCCTTTTGTCAGAATAATTTGTTATTACAGAACGTGAGCAAATCTGCGGAACCATATTATCGCACTCCATTAAACTTTTTCGGGAAATCCCCGAGGAATACATTAAAAGCATCTGAACACACAAATTTTCCAGAATGTACCAACAGAATCAAACTTCTGTTAATTTATATCCTGAACTTCGAAAACTGAACATAAAGCTTGTGCTTCAAATATAACTTACTTGTTACTTACAAAGCTAAACGAGCTACACAGTCGTTGATATTTACTGGTTACGGATCCTTGAGCCCTTAAAATGCCCTCGTAACCGCTGATACCGGCATGTTTGGAACTTTTGTGCGACTTCCCAAACTGAATTCTAGCAGAAACTTAAACTACACTAAATGTTGGATGTAAGGAATGCAGTGTAGGATTTATAACTTCTATAGGAAGTCGAAGGAAAACGTATATAAGGAAAGCATGTTATAGTTGAAAATAACTTAGGCGATGTATTTTTACAAATTTATTCAACATTGACTTGAAATTTATAACGCATTAAGGCGTGTTTATAGAATATGCTATTACGTAGAGTAGTGTGAACTTTCTTGCAGTCATGAACGGGAATTTACTTCCAAAATATTTATCACTAGGCTGCTATTTGAATATAAGATAGTTTTAACAAAGCATAAATTTACTAACAAGTCAAATACTTCCACGTAGCCAAATAATTAATTCCAATTTTATTAAAAAAAAAAATGAAACACTAATATTAGGTGATACAACCGCTCGTAACAATATTTATAAGGAAAATAATATTACAATCTTTCCCTCACATTAAACTTTTACGTTCCGTTCGAAATGGAAACCCCGGTATGAATTTTACAGTACTACAAAAAAAAAAGTAAAATATTTAATGACTTAACTTACTCGCTTACTTAATTTTTAGTATTAAACAGTTTAAGAAGGATCAATACCTCCCGTTTATTGTGCTATTTTAATCCACCGTTATAAAACAAAATCAGAGTGTATACCAATATATCTACTGATTTACTTGTTCAAACTGTACTACAGTATTGGTGATATTTTAACATTTACTATTTACAACTTCATTATTGTTCCCAGTAGACTTTGAAAGTCTCTAACATTTATTTTGAACAGAAACCATAAATTTGAGTATGCCTTAACCTTAACGTTTTACCACCGAAATAGTTAGGAAACAAATATCAAAGTAAACGGAGTTTTATAATTAAACCACCATTGTTGATTTGGTGAAAAGCTTATCTTCAGAAGCTTACCTCAGCTAAACTTAGTTTAGACAGCTTAAGTTATGTTAGTGAACTTGTGTTCCTATTAAAGGGAGAAACTTGCTGTTTTACGTATTTAGATTTTATAAATATTTTAGCTGAAATAAGTGTAGAGATTATCTATACACGATGATTCATAACGTATGGAGGAGAACGGGCGACTACAGGGAACCAAAATAAAAAATTGTTACTTTATAAATTTTTGACCACAATCTAATAATAAGAAAGTTATAGCAAGTTAAAGTTAAATCAATTAATGAGGATTTCTTAGAAACTATGGTAGAGTAACGTTTGAAATTCGAACGCCTTCTGAAAATACTTTTCTTAGGGTGGTACAGCGCGGAAGAAAGGCCTAGAGGTGATAGACCACACGGACACGGGGCGAATATGGACGAAGAAATTTTAGAAATGGTATATGCCGATCTAATTACTAGTACATGCCAATCATCAAGCAGCCTCTACCATCCACTGTTGGATATAGGTCTCCCCTAGGCGTCTCCTTTCCTTTCTGTTCTGGGCCTTTTCTATCCAGTTCCCTGCTATTCTCCGTATGTCGTCCGTCCAACGGGTTGGTGGTCTTCCTCTTCTTCAGCTAGTCTCTCGACCTCCACTGCAGGATCTGTGTGGTCCATCTTTCGTCATTTCTTCTGGCCATGTGTCTAGCCCAGGTCCATTTCGACTTTGTTATTTTTTCCGTAATGTCGCATACTCTTGTTTGTCTCCTTATTTCTTCGTTCCTTATTTTGTCTTTTAATGTTATTCCCAAAAGCGCCCGCTCCATAGCTCTTTGCGTTGTTTTCATTTTCTTTATTGAGCTTTTGGTTAATGTTAACGTTTCGGCGCCATAGGTCGATACAGATAGAACACACTGATCTCATACTTTTCGATTTAAACAAATTGGGATTGAACTCTGAAATATGTGATTTAATCTGCCGAAGGCTGCCCAACCCAGTCCAATTCTTCTGTTAATCTCACAAGTTTGATTGTCTCTTGAAATTCGTATTTCGTGGCCTAGATACACGTAGCTTACTGCTTCTTCCACTATTTCGTCTCCTAACCCGATTTTTTCACTTAGTACTAAGTTCATCATAATTTTAGTCTTGCTAAAATTTATTTTCAGGTCTACTTTCTCCGATTTTGTCTTCAGTTCCTCTATCATTTTTCTGGCTTGTCCAATGTCTTTCGATATTAAAACAATATTATCCGCAAAGCGGAGATGGTTAAGTTTTCACCGTTTATGTTGATTCCTGTTTGATCCCAGGGAGGTGTTTGGGTGAAATTGTATCCCCTTGGCCCACACCTCTGTTGATGTTAAATTTTTTGGTGTTTTCATGAAATTTGAACTGTGCAGTGGCGTGTTTATAAATAAACTTGATTCTATTTGTGTATCGGTAGTCTATACGGTATTCGTTTAACGCAGCTAGTGTAGCCCAGACTTCCACGGAGTCGAACGCTTTTTCGAAGTCGATGAAAGTTAGTACGAGAGGCTTGTTATATTCGTTGCATTTCTCGATGAGACCTTTTATTGTTAGTAAGTGGTCATTTGTTACGTATCCTGCATGAACGCCGGCTTGTTCTCGAGGTTGGCAGAAGTCTATCTTGGCTGTTATTCGTTTAGTAATAATTTTTGTAAACAACTTGTATATATGTACTTATAGACTTATGGGCGTATAGTTTTCTAGTTTTGTGATATCGCCCTTCTTCTGTATCAAAACTGTTATCGCGTTGTTCCATTGTTCTGGTATTTCGCCCGTCTCAATGTATTTGTTAAATAGTTTTGCTTTCATCTGCAATAAAAGTTCTCCTCCTAATTTTATTGCTTCCACTGTGACGTTGTCTTCTCCTGGTGCGCCGTTGATATTCATTTCTCTCGGAGCTTCTTTTAACTCATGCTTAGTTACTTCTGGTACTTCCTCTGAACCTTGATTTACAATTTGTGTTATGTCAACTTCATCTGTTGGTATCTCTGGTTCTTTTTTACTGGAATACAATTCACTGCAGTATTCTTCTGTGATTCTTAGAATATCCTGTCTGTTAGACGTTATTTTTCCTTTATTATCCCTAAGTTTGATTATCGCTTTTTTACCATTTTGTAACCTTCAGCGCATCTTTCTCATGCTTTTGTTTACCTCTATGGTTTTTTCAATTACTTGCGTATTGTAGCGTCATAAGTCCTTCCTTAGTTCTTTAGATATTCTTTTGTTTAGTTCTGTGTATTCGTTGGAATTTGACTGTCCCTTTGAAGCGAGATTTCTTCTTTCTTCCATTAGTGTTTTTGTATATGCGCTAATCTTTCCTTCGTTCCTTATTTTATTTCCTTTAGTGTTGCATCCATTTAACGCCTCGGCGCCAAGTTTTAATATCTGGTCGTTTACTTCGTACATGCCAAATTCCCCATCCCCATCAACTTGAAGTTTTCCAGTCCTCAGTTTGGCGCACATTGAGTACAGATGGTTTGCACCCTTACCATCTGCATAATGTGCAAGAATTCACTCCTACTAATTATTCTTTGCAGCAGCATTTTTGCGAGTGGCTTCTAAATCATTCTAATGGAGACCTAGAATTTCCAGTAAAAAGTTTGGTGAGATGAATGCTACTTTACTAGGGCTGGCACTTCCAACTTTCACAATTACCACATATAGCCTGATGAAAAACCTGTCAGCAGCGTTTTAATGTGAATCTATGGGCTGGGATTGTGTACAATATCTTAATAGGGCCTTTCATATTACCAGCACGACTTAATGATAATTCCTAATACTTGCTGTATTTACAAGAAGTTCTGCCTTACCTCGACAGCACATTTCCGCAAAAATGGATCGGTCGAGGTGAATTTCGTACATGGCCCCCACGTAGTTCCGATCTTAATCTATTGGACTTTTTTATGGGAACACATGAAAGGACTGGTCTATGCCACCGATATTGCTACCATCGATGAGATACGCCATCGCATTAATGCACCTACGACAACAGCTTCCACGACTATAGGATTCTTGGACTTGCGCACAATTGTGCGTCGAAAGCAGAGACCACATTTCGAACAACTTTTTGAATATTTTTGGTTTGGTGAATTTACAATTCGTGTCTTGCGACATTGCAAGTTTTCTTAATTCAGAATTTAATAAAGATGTATTTATTTACCGTTTTTCTCATTATTTAGGTGTTCTTTGCATAATTTAATTGAAAGTAGCAGCGTTAAAGTTTTGTAAGAACAATGACAATGATATTATCTTCAATTCATCCTTATTAATATCAGCGGTATTCAACAGTGGGCGTTAGTTTACAAGAACTTTAACTTGCTGTAGCTTTCTTAATATTAAGTTTTGGTCAGAAGTTAAAAAAAAAACTTTATTTTGGTTCTCTACAGCTGCCCTTTAGTCTCCTGTGTACGTTATGAATCACCCTGCATATTTTGGAGGAACAATTGTGGGTGTCCCGGAGAACGTTAAGAATACCGTGGATGCACCAATGATGTATTATTACTTAGAATTATGAAGGAAAGTTATCTTAAGCAAATATCTAGAAAATAAAAAGTCGTATATCTGGAACACGTGTCTAGACATGACAGATATTACCTAAAACAAAAAATTGTAATGGGAAAGATAGATGCTAGTAGAGGAGTTTAAAAATGCTATGTCTCAAAAATACTATGTACTTGAGAAGGAATTCAGCAGTAGGTACTCTTTTGCGATGCTATATAAGAGAAAGAGGTTTATGGAAATGACAGCCAAACTTCACTAACTGAAGAGGCACCAGTACAAGAAGAGGAAGAAATATTTATGTAAAGGGTGTTTTTATTCTGTTTCGATTTTTGGCATCAGTTCTCTTCGGGAAACACTACGGAAAGATACTTTGATAGCTATTACACAATTGTAGTAGAATAGTGTAAGTTGTATAGCTTAAGGGAAATATATATGTCTTATTATCCACTGCCAATCGCTATCACAAATTTTGTTGATAATGCTGCACTTTAATCGGTGTTTTCAAGTTTTGTTATAAAGTACACTGAGAAAAAAGTATATGCCTGGTGTCTGAATGTTTGCCTGCCTGTGTGCGTGCTTGTGTGAGTTCTTGTAGAGCCTTGTTATTCCCCCAGTGCGACCGTAACATGAGGAATGCCATTCATTTCATACTCAATGGCAAATGGATACCGGGACACAGTATCAAAAACACAGGGAATTAGAAAAATGTTTTGTCCCTAGTGCGATCGAATGGGGTAACTTGTTAAGTAACTGTTTATCTTGTATTGCTTCTCATAATTTTCAAATACGTAACAACAAAATAAATCAGATTTAGCGCCTGTTGAAGTTTTTTTTTAGTTTGTTTTATGAATTACAATCTGTCTCACAGAGACATTCAGTAAGCGATTTGACAATATGATAGGATACATATGTACATCTAGAAATAAAGACACTTAGGAAACAAACCAATGTGAGATTCCTTTTAGTAAACTTAATAGATTTGTATTATTAAGATTGCTCGACACTTTTTACGAACATAACGCGCACTACCCACTGTCACACATAGCGGTGTGGAAGGTCAGAAAGTTTTATTCTTTTGAGTCTACCCTGGACGTCGTCTTCCTCTAGAAGGGTCTCAGTTATCACGTTTGGGTGAATACTAAGGCTAGTAGCACAAGGAAGACTGTATTTTTGGATATCGTCTGTGATTGAAGGGATGTTCAAGTCATGTTGAATAACTCAATTTGGGACTTACCAGGGAGCGTTTACGATAGATCGTAGGACTTTGGATCGAAAGCACCTTAAGATGTCAATGTTGGAGTTGCTTGTAGTTCCCCAGAGTTGTAAATCGTAACTCCATATTAGCTTTATGATCGGTTTATAGAGCAGAATTCTATTATCAATGGACAGTTGAGATTTTCGGTCTAAAAGCCACTACATTTTTTAACTTTAAGGGCCAGCTGCTTCCTTTTCATGAAGGTATGTTTCCGCCAGGTCAGGCATCGGTCTAAATGAAGTCTCAAATACTTCGCGTGTTCGTCTTGCGGTACCGATCTACCGTTGAGCAGAACTGGAGGGCAGGTGCCTCTTCTTAGAGTAAATGTCACTTGCACTGACTTTTCTTCGTTAACCTTTATACGCCATTTGTTGAACCAGAGTTCTAGGTCTTGCAGATGTTGCTGGAGATGGTGACTTGCCATATGAGATACAGAGTGAAAAGAAAGTACTGTAGTGTCATCTGAAAATGTGGCTACCATAGTGGAATTAGAGATGGGAAGATCAGCTGTAAAAATCAGGTACAATATCGGGCCCAGCACACTGCCCTGAGGCACACCCGCGTGTATAAGGAATAAGGGCGTACGACTATCACCATATTTTACTACAAAGTGCTTGTTAGTTAGGTAAGACTTGAGAATTTAGTAATAGTCTGAAGGTAGCGTTCTTTTAATTTTGAACAAGAGCCCTTGATGCTACACCTTGTCAAAGGCTTGTGCTACGTCTATAAAGATGGTCGAATAGTAGCGTTTGTCATTAAAGGCCTTTGTAATTGTTTCAACCACACGGTGAACTTGCCCTATGGTGGCGTGATTTTTCCGAAAATTAAACTGGTGAACAGGTATGAGATTATTATCTAAGATGATAGGTAGTAGTTTCTTTAAGAGCACTTTTTCCAAAACTTCGGACAAGAGCGGCAAAAGACTAATTGGCCTGTAAGAAAACAGATCCGTAGGTGGTTTGCCAGGTTTGAGTATTATGATTATTTCCGCAAGTTTCGATTGTTCTGGAAAGTTTCTTAGTCGCAGTACTGCATTGAAGAGGTAGGTGATAAACATAAATCCCTTTTCCAGTAGTTCGCTCAACACTGTTGCCGTAATTAGGTCGTAGCCTGGCGATTTTCTTGGGTTTAGTTCTGTCATTCGCGTAGTCCGGACTTTAGTAGGTTTGAGCTTCGGAACTGGAGGCCACAGTTGTTTCTTTTAGATAGTGTTGGATTTCTTGTTCTTCTTCTAGCGTAATATTTTCGTCGCATTCCAGAGAGAGTATTCTGAGGCTTCCGTTGGAGACAAGTACTGAAGGTAATTTTGCACCGATTCATTTTTGATGTCCGATAGAAGTTGTTTTAGTTCCAGTGTTTTACAGTTTCGTCTTTTCTTAGCTTCAGAATGCTTGATAGTTTGCCTTTTTCTACGCAGAGTACGTTTATCGGCGATCAATTTCTTAACTACGATAGTACAATCAATGGGAGCGATATTCTGTTTTGTTGGTGGTGTCGCCATCCAAGCAGCGTGCTGGATGATTTGATTAAATAATTCTACTGCAGTAAATAAGTCTTCTTTTGTTTTTAGGGATACATCGAGCGGTAGGGTTTCGTCAATTATAGCTCGGAAAAGATTCCAGTCCGTGTATTTGTTGCAGAGACTAGGATGCTTCTAATTGAGGATCACTCGCGTTCCCATGGTTAGTATGATTGGCGCGTGCTCACCTGTAAGGTCAATGCAAGATGCAGCCTTGAAGTAGCTTGGATTTATGCCTTTTATGATGCAGAAGTCAAGTACGTCGGGCATTTGTGCCGAATCCGATGGCCAGTGTGTAGGTTCACCTGTGGAGAGTGCATTCCGTTATTGTTGAGTGTTTTTAGGAATTCAGTTCCTTAGGTTGTGATTATCCGTAATCCCCATTGTGTATGTTTCGCGTTGAAATCACACCAGAAATGAACCTGTTACATATGGTTTAGAAATAGTGTTGGTAATGCTCTAGTTTATTATTGTGCCGTGGAAGACAATATACTGCCGATAGTATCAGTGATCCTTTCCAGTCTTCTATTGCCACTGTGGTGGCTTGTAGATGCTCTGGGTTGTACTTGGGTAGTTCATAATGTTTAATAGTATTTCTGATAATAATGGCTGTTCCAGCGTGGGTCGCTCCATCTGGATGTTGTGTGGCGTGTACTATGTAATTTGGAATTTTTACGTAAGTATGATCCGTATAGTGAGATTCAGCGATTAGCATTACATCTCTGCAGTTGTTTGATATAGAGGAGGCGAGTTCTTCTTTGTGGTGTGCTAATCCATTAGCGTTCCAGACAGCTATTGTAAGGTATAGATCCATTACTTATTTTGGAAACGACTGTGGTCAGTAAGGCTAACGTATTGCCCATCTGTTCCATTAGGATTTTTAACATTTGTTTAAGTTTGTGTAACTCTTTTGTTTCTTTTGTGCTTGTGGGTTGTTGTTGGGCTTGTGTTGTGTCGTAATGAGGTTGCAGCTTGTTAATGTTCAATGCGTGGGTATTTGGTTGGATCAATTGTGTCGAGAACCGATGAGTAGGTGTAAGTTGTTTACTTCTTAACGAGGGATACATTTTTTGTTGTAGGTCTTTATAGACTTGACATTCCTTTTAGTTTGCGGGGTGATTTCCGCTGCAGTTCGCACATCTGACGTCAGGACTTTTCTCTTTAAGTTGACATTGCACAGTGAGATGGCTTCCAGCGCATTTCACGCACCGTGGGCTTCTACTATAGAAGTTTTTAGCGTGCCCATCCTTTTGGCATTTAGCGTATTGAGAGATCTCGCGCTTTACGTTAGGTGGTTCAAATGTCACTATCGAGTGACATAGCTTGCTTGTGTTATAGATATCTTTATTGTTTTCGGGTGGTTGTAGTTCACGAAGAGTGGTAGCGCTATTCTTGTACCTCTTTGTTTTATATTGGCAATGTTGATGACCTCGTGTCCAAGTGTTTTTAACTCTTCTTTGATCTCTACTAGATGTTTATCTGTTTATCTGTACTAGTAGTTGGATGTATATTCCTAAGGACTACTCTAAAGTTTCGATCCTGTTTTCGTTGATAGGTGTGAAATTCAATGATTCTTTCATTTAAGATCTTAATTATGACGGTGTATTTTTCTGGTGTATTTGGTAGGATTTTTATTTTGTCCTTATTTAGTATTTTTAATGTGTATTCGGATTTCGCGATCGATTCCAGTAAGGTCACAAGCGGTTCTATGACTTTAATACCTGATAGAAATATTGAGAATGGTTTAGGTTACTTAACTGCTAGTTTTGCATCCTGGTCTGCACTTAAATCCTGTTCTGGATTAGTATCCTTGTCTGGATTGGAATTTGTTTGATTATCAGTAAGGGGCTGAAAGCTGTTTGTGGGGTTCAGCCTGTATTCTGGCTGTTTAGCCAACTTAGGTTGCCTCTGTGTGATGTCATTGATGTCTTTACGCCTTCGTTTTCTGTTTGTTGTTTGCCAGTCATTTTCGTATGATGATTGGATTGTTGGTACTTGATACACCACTGCATTGTTATGCTAAACCGGATTTGCTGGTTGGGATTGGAAAATATCGTTTATTGTAAAATTTGATTGAATATTATTTGCTTCTGTATACTGTTATATATATATATATATATATATATATATGTATATAAATACGTATCAAAATAAAACAAATCAGATGAACGTCTGCTGAAGTTTTTAATAATGTCTTCTAAGGCCTATCTTTATAAGAAATATTATTCATAATAAAATAGGAAAATAAACTCTTGCTACACAAAGCACCAGCATTCAATTCATTCGTGCCACAATTCTTGCAAAATTCTGTAGTTACATATTATATTATATAAGTAAAACATGAGACACTGTAAAATATTGTTCCAATAAAATTAGTACATTACA